>PVLA01000332.1:522979-613458 GCA_004027455.1 Hydrochoerus hydrochaeris | reverse complement strand
AAAAAAAAAAAGGAAGGATGGGATAAGGGAGGCCAATTATGAGCCCATTATCCAAACACAGACTGTTATCTTTTTAACACAGACTTAATTATATTAAATATAAAAGATTTGAGGTCCTTATTATTTCAAACTACTGATAACATTTTTCCATATTATGAAAATAGTATGTCTATATAATAGTCTATTGACCCTTATTTACTTAATTTCTTCTGTTGCTTATACCACAGTGATGATTTTATACCACTACCAACTAATATTGAACTTCTTTATTAAATCTTTGACTGAATCTTTATTTTCATGAGGTAAATTTGCAGAAGTAGAATTAATAGTTTAAAATCTTTTTTTTTTTTTTTAACTGTGTCTCACTGTGTAGTTCAGGCTGGCCTCAAACTTGCAGTGAGCCTCCTACCTCACCCTCCCGAGTGTTGGGATTACAGGTATGCCTCTACGCCTAGCTAAAAAGCATAGACCTTTGTTTTGGGTGTGGAGGCACAGGTTTGCAATCTCAGATAGGAGGTTAAGGCAAGTAGATCACTACGTCCAAGGTATCCTGGGACATTTAGTGAGACCTGTCTCAAAACAAAAAGATACAGTTGAATGCTAGAGTACAACTCTAGCATGTCCAAGGCACTGAATTCAACCCCCAGTATTGCAAATAAAAATAAAAATAAAATAAAATAAAATAAATGAACTTTTATAAGAATTTTAATACATTTTCCCAGATTCACTTCCAGAAAAGACATACCAGTGTATTGCCACTAGCAATATATGAAACTGGCCAAGGATATAGCTCAGTGGCACAAGTGCCTGCCTAGCAAGTGTGAGGTCATGAGTTCAAGTCCCAGTATGAAAAAAAGAAAAAAATATATAGATAGATATATAAAACTGCCTGTTGTCACTGCACCCTGTCCAGCACTAAATTTACTTATTTTTATAGTGCTAGGGACTGAACCCAGAGCTTCACATATGTGAGAATGACCTATGCCACTGAGCAGTGTCCCTAGCCTTCTGGATTTTTATTATAAGCAATTAATTTTATAGGTTAAAAATGGTATTCTTGGGGGCTGGGGATTTAGCTCAGTGGCATAAGTTCCTGCCTGGCAAGTGCAAGGTCGGTAGTTCCATCCCTGGTACAAAGAAAAAATTTTTTTTTGGCTGTGTGTGGTGGCACACACCTATAATCCTAGCACTCTGGAGGCTGAAGCAAGAGGATAATCTTGAGCTGGAGGTCAGTTTATACTACATAGCAAGACCTTCTTTCAAAAACAAAAAGACAAAAATGGCATTTTCACCATTTTAATTTGCACTTGTTTGATTACAAATGAAGCTGGCTGTTTTCAAATGATTACTGTATCTTTTCTATAACTTGTGCAATTTAACTATGTATGTGTATGTACATGTTTGATTTTTTTTTTTTGTGGCAACTTTCACTTCTGCCTTATCTAGAGAGGAATGTTAAAAAATGAGACTTTTGGAAAGAGAGTTTAATAAACGAATCAGAAGGCTAATGCTTTTGGAAAGTGTTTGTAGAGTGAGAGAGAAGGGAGGATAGCCAGATGTTGGTAAAACACACCTGTAATCCCAGCACTTGGGAGGCTGAGACGAGGATCATTGCAAGTTCAAGACCAGCCTGCACTACAAAGTGAGCTCAAGGCCAGCCTGACTGGCATAGCAAAACCCTGTCTCAAAAAGACAAAAACAGGGCTGGGAATTGCACAAGCACCTGCCTGGCAAGCACAAGGTCCTGAGTTTGATTCCTGGTACCCAAAACCAAAACAAACCCATATGATTTAGTCCATAGACAAGGTCTCTTCCTCTTTCTGACTTTCACACTGCACCATTTATAGAGAATTACAGGGGCCCTATCTATAGCACAGAGTATATGTTCTTCTAATAGACCTGGCTCCCCTCCTAGAACATTTCGTCCTGCAGTGGGAAGAATTAAAGAGATATCCACATATTGATGCACTGGGAGAAGCTCCACCAGTCCTAGACAGAATTGCAAGCGGTTCTTGCTCATTTGTTTATTCAGCTTCACTTATTAGCTTCTCTGGTTTGTTTAATACTGTCAAGACTATAACATGAATAAGATAAAGTCTCTGTATCAGGGGAGTTGGAGAGAGTAGGCATATCAAAACTAACAGTTGAGCCAGGCATGGTGGCGCATGCCTGTGGTCCTAGAAACTTGGAAAGCTGATTGCAAATATGAGCCAAGCCGAGGCAACTTAGTGGGATCCTGTCTCAAAATACATAAAAGGGGGACTGGGGATTTAGCTCAGTGGCAAAAGTGCCTGCCTGGTGAGCTTGAGGTCAGAAGTTCGATCCCTGGTACCCCAAAAAAAAGGAAAGAAAATAAATAAATAAAAGAGGCTGAGGCTGTGGGAGTGTAGCTCAGTGTAAAGACCCTATATTCAGTCCCCAGTACCACCAATAAGAATTTCAAAAAAATTGAGGCTGTAAATAGCTTAGTGGTGTGCAAAATGTTGAAAAGTCCAAACCTAGGCTGGGGATATACTTCAGTGGTACAGCACCTGCCTGGCAAGTGCAAGGTCGTGAGTTTGATTTAAAAAAAAAAAAATGCTTTGCAAGCATGCGGTCGTGAGTTTGATCCCTGGTACAAAAAACAAAAAAAAAAAGACTCTTTAAATAAATAAATAGAACAATCCAAACTTGTACATCCATTCTTCCCAGAAAATATTTATAGTATATCTACTATATTCTCAATATTTTGCCTAGCAGTTGAGGATCAATTGGGGCCTCCTATTAATGAACAAGGACTGAATAATTATTTCCAAGTGACTGCTTCCTTATTCATCATCCAAGTACCTTCTTCCTTATTCATCACAGTTGGAGTCCTGTCTAACAGTTTCTCCCCACTCTAAGGATTTTTAATTATCTTAATTTTTGATGACTTATGAGAATGAGATCATAACACTTAACATTATTTTTTGAACAGTAAAAGACTTTCAAATCATAATACATAAACAGTAATATGTATTACACTTATACATTTTAACATTTTGACCAGCTGGCAACTTGGTTAAAAGCACATCTTTAATTTTTGATGACATTTATCTATAAGCCAAATAAAATAAAAGACAAGTGCTTTAAAAACCCAAAAATGCAAAAAGAAGAAAAATTTCCTGAGTGCAAATAAAACAGCTGTTTACAAATTAGACTCAGACAAACACAAATACAAGACATTTGCTTATAAAATTAGAATGTATTTAAATATATTTTTGGCCAAATTGAATTATAATAACTTACTATTTTAGAAGTTTGTAATTATAAAAAGACTAGTCAGAATTTTTTGTAGATCAACTAGCAGAGATCTTGTACAAGAAGAATTTGGAAGGAATAAAAATATTTTAATCTATAATCAATATTTTTTTTGTATTTTATTTTGTCTTAATAATACTGGCAACTTTTGTGACCCTTTCTTTCATGTAGCTTCCAGTTCAGTTGTCTGCACACACTCTGTCACATACTCAGATCTTTTTTTTTTTCCTAGTACTGTTCTCTTTGTAAGACTTCATATAATTTAGGTTAATATTAACATGTAGACTCTCTTTGTTAGTGCCTTTGATTTGTTTTTTGCCAGGGCTGCACCCTGCCCTCTTATTCCTGTTGCTATGGCTACTCCCAAACAGTTTCTTGCTGTGATAGATATGAGAAAGGGTGGGCACAGTGTGCTCTGGGCTGATTGAGGCTCAGAAACGGCAAATTGTGCTTGTCTATCTGCTCCTGGACAAAAGTGCAGTTGCCACTGGGTGCCCCGAGCACACAGCCCATACTTCCCGCTGCAGTTGACACAACACAAAGGAGGCATTTGGGTTCCTCCCACCTTCCTTGTCTGGGCCAGGCTGCAGACTTGCTGAGCTCTTTGGTTCCCACCTGGCTTGTGCCCATGGGCCTTTTTCCCTCCTCTACCCAGTAGGTCTGTGAGAAGTGATGAGAGGAGCAGAAAGCAGTCTCCCTGTTAAATAACCCTTTACAAATCTGTTGAGGTCCACATAGATTTATGCTGGTTTGCTTTTTCCCTAGTCTTGCCCTAAGCTGTTTTTCCACCTTCTCCCAAGTATATAAATTTACAGTTCTTTCTTCTGGAAACAAAGGACATGTCTCTTGTACAAAGCAAGAAACTTTGTCAATTGTGAGTTCTTTACATTTGAACCTTTTGCTTTCAGTCATACAGCAAGCATTTCTATGTACAACTGTCACTCTTGTAAGCCTGTTGTCCCTATGTTTTACACCTGATGAAATCAATTCACCTCTCCCTTGTTGCTCTTATGAGCCTGTTTTGTTTGTATGCGTAATCTGAGGTATCCCCTCACCTGTGAAATGATGAGTTTCCTTGTACTGCTGTCCCTGTTCATGCGTGAAAATGCCACATCCAGCACAGCTCTTTAAACTCCAGAAGAGGGACGGTGGGGGATGAAAAAAAAAACAAATGTCAAGTTGCAGAAAGCTGAGGTCAGGTGGAACTCTTTCTCCTGATGGGAAAAAGGAGCTGCCCAGCACCTGCAGCGCATTCATTTATATAGTCAGCATACAAGTAAGTTCATGGGGAGTTTAAGGGAAGGGTAGGATCTAGAATAGGAAGAATATCTAATCAGCAGAATGGCATGTCTCGGTGGCCTCACAGGAAACAAGAGGGGAAGTGTCTGAAGCCTCTAGGCAAAGGTCAAGTCACTATGTGCATCAGCTTCCTGAGCTCCATATATTCTCATGGGATCCTGCTGAACTCATAAGAAGCAGTGGCTTAGTCCTGCATATCTAAGATACAGATAGCTTGGCCCCTAACAAGTACCTAGTTTTTAAAATCTACTTTTAAGAGTTAAGCATATTTGTAGTAAATCAGTACTTTTGTTTATCACTGCCTGTTTTGTCATCAATATAGAGCAAATCAAAACTCTAGCATTTAGATCATCCCTTGATTTTAGAAGTTTTGTATACCTGCCCATCAACAGTACCCAGATTAAAAATTCAGCTGGATTACTGGTAATTTTAATTGCTCTCTAACTGGCTTGATGACTCTGCAGTCTGTTTTACGGGCCACTGCTCTCCTGAAGCAGATTAAATCCCATCACCTTAGAGATCTGACTTCTTACCTTCCACAGTCAGCCGTCTGCCCCCAGCCTCACCTCTGTGTGTATTCACTTCATATTTGCATCTGTAAGCCCACATGTGCCCTGCATGTTCCCTTCACATACCCTGTGTCTTTCAGATTTTCTTCAAACTCTGGAAGCCTTCAAAACACCTTCCAGTTCTCTATCCATAGAAATCCTATTTGTCCTTGAATATTCAGTGGAGTTGGTTGTGAAAACTTTAATTTTGCTTTGTGTTATCTATTTTCATCCCAATGGATTCCAAACTTAGAACAGGTTTTGTATGTCTGTTGTTGGCAAACATGTAAAAGGGGAGAGCCAGTCGATCTAATTAACACAAAACATTGCTGAACTTTTGAAATAAGAGTTGTGGAGCTCAATCATAGAGCACATGCTTACTACCATGCACAAGACCCTGAGATTAATCCCTAGCACCAAAAATAAATAACATTGTTGTACCCAGAGGTTACCTTCCCAAACATAAATATATCAGGCTGTAATAATTATCATGACTGCTCTGAGGAAAAAAAAAAAAAATCACAAGGAAATTCAGCTTAAGCCTGGACAGCAAAGATCTTGATAGAGAAGTCAGGGTATGTTGTAGTCAGGGGTTGTGCTGGAGAACAACTAGAATCAGGACACAGAATTTATAATATTTTATGACGGTCATCCAGAGTTTAACACAAGAAAGTGCAGGAAATCTGTCCATAACACTAAAGACCCAGAATATACAGCCAAGAGCCTAGATCCTACAGCTCTGTCCTGCATGAGTCCAGATGAAGACCTAGAGCCCATAAAAATGCCTTCCACAAGTCCAACTGGAGGTCTAGAGCCCACAAGAAGGACTCACGCCAGTCTCTTACGGATCTGTGCTGGGAAGGCCAAAGGTCAGTAGTGAAAGCTACAGTCTGTGCCAGCAGGCTGAAGGAGCTGTGCTAGTAGGTTGAGGGTTCTACACTGGAGCCAAGAAGTCATGGTCAAAACAAGGACCAGGGCTGCCCTGAAAAGCACCACAGCCATCCTCAGTGCAACAGAGGTTCTGAGCTGCTCTGAAGATAAGAACAGTCCAGTACATGCCAGAAAGCCAGTATAATGAATTTCTCCTGGAGATTAAACAGCACACATCTTCCTCTCCGGAGCCAGCAAATAATGCTTGATGTAAGGACCAGAGCTCCCCGAAAGTGAACCATAGCCACACTGATACTGGGGAATCTAGTCATAACAAGCTCCTCCAGGAGAACCAACAGCTCAAAACAGTAACACATAGGAAAACCCACGACGCCCAGCTCTTCTCATCTCTAGTTATGCTGGCAACTTTACTCAGGTGGGCCATCTACGCTCAATACCATGATGATTTAATTCAGCTGGTGTTAAATTGACCAGTTTTTAATCTATAACAAGGTATAAGGAATGGTAAATTCACTCCAGGTCTGGGAAAAGTATAGAAGGGAGGCAGGAGAGAGGTGCATAGGTCTCAATCATGAGGGCCAGTTGTGCTGGAAAGAAATCAGATCCCAGGAGAGGGGCACAGTTCGCTACATTTCTGCAAGGAGCAGGGTAACTTTCTCCATGTTATGTAGCCATAGGAGAAGTCTGGATGCAACATGTGATTCTTTAAAGACTCCATTTATAGGGCCCGGGATTTAGCTCAATGGCTTAAGCACCTGCTTGGCAAGCGCAAGGTTGTAAATTCAATCCCTGGTACAAGAAAAAAAAAAAAGACCCATAACAGACCAACAATATAAAGTTAGCCAGATTTTTTAATTTGTTCAAAACTATCAGATATAAAATTATCATTATAACCATATATATTTTCATAATCTGGTTAATTCAACCATTACTAAACTGAGTTGTTGATCTTACAAAATTGTTTGTATGCTACGTCTTATTTTCTCACCCAATTTGTAAAATTGAAGTTTTCTTTCTTTCTTTTTTTTTAGGTTGAATGTAATTCTCGCCTCAATCCTATAAATACAACTTTGCTAAAGGTAATGTCTTTTTCCTTCACTGTAAGCCACTTGGAAAAACATTATAATGCTTCAAATCAATGTATTTTCTGTAATAGTTTTCCAGAATGAAGCAAAGCCTCACTGTATGATTCTCATATTTTGTATCTTTTAATGCATTTTTCTGAATATATGGTCATTATAGAAATTGAAAGATAGAAAATGTAAATAATAAAGTAAAAACTTTTGCCAGGTGCGGTGTATACCTGTAATCCCAGCACTTACTTGGGAGGCGGAGGCAAGAGGATCACTATAAATTTGAGGCCAGCTGGGCTACGTAGTGAGTTCAAGGCCAGTGTGGACTGCACATGAGACTGTCTCAAAAGGAAAAAAAAAAGTTTTTTTTTTTTTGGTTTGTTTTTTTTTTAGTCTTTTTGAAACAGGGTCTTGCTATGCAGTTCAGGCTGACCTTGAGCTCACTTTGTAGCCCAGGCTGGTCTCGAACTCACAACAATCCTCCTGCCTCAGCCTCCCAAGTGCTGGTGAGCCATCACTCCCAGCTTAATTTTTTTTTTTCTTTTTAAACATAATCCTACTAACCAAAGGTCTTGTAAAATATTGATGTCTTGCCAGATGTGGTGGAACATAGGTATTGTAATTCTAGCAATTTAATGCCACTCTGTTTCAAAATCTCAGTGATGCAGCACTTTCCCACCAGGTGCCAGGCCATTTTCCTCTTGCTTTTTTTTTTTTAGCCTGGGGTCTTCCCAGGTTCCCCAGGATGAACTCAAACTTGTAATCCTCCTATCTCAGTCTCCTAGAATGCTGGGATCACGGGTTTGTACCACCACGCTTGCCTCTTCCTCTGATCGTAAAGATACTCATGTGTAGAAGCCAGGGTAGTGGCACATGCATATAATCCTAGCTGTATGGGAGGCTGAGGTAGGACAGTGGCAAGTTTGAGCCCAGCCTAGACACTTAGGAAGATGCTATTAAAAAAATAAAGGTCTGGGTTGTAGCTCAGTGTGAAGGCCCTGGTTTCATTCCCAAGTAACACTGGGGGAAAAGGAAAAGAAAAGCTCAGAAGTGGTGCTGGGGCTATGGCTCTAGAGCACTTGCCTAGCATGATTAAGGTTTTGGGCTAGGTTCAATCCCCAGCGCTCCAAAAAAAAGATCAGAGGATATTTATAACTTCTATTTGTTTTCCTCACATTGGTGCTATAAGCATTTTCTCATGCCCTTAAAAACATCTTAGCCAATATTGAGTGTTACTGTATCAGATTTCTTCCCATTCCACGCATATCCCAGGCAAAACTTCCAACCTAGTGTTGTCTCTACCTAGTTTTTTCCAGAGTTGCTACTACTTCCTACCTGGACTACTGTAGATTTAAATGCTGATCTTTTCTTACTTATTGCTCCTTAAAGACTTCTGCCTTCTTCCCTTTTCTCTTTGAAGTGTTCTTGAAGGGAGGCCTTGTCACCAAAACAGCCCATACTTTCTAGAAACATACCGTGAGGTTAATGCTATGAGGCAGTCAAACTTAAATGTGTTCTGGGGCTGGGGATTTAGCTCAGCGGCATAAGTGCCAGCTTGGCAAGCGCAAGGTCGTGAGTTTGATCCCCGGTTCCACAAAAAAATAAAAAACCTTAAAACATTCTGGGCACCAGATGATTGATGGGCTCATTTAAAAATGTGGATAACAATGTTGTAGTTTCACCTTTTCACTACATAGATGGGGATATTTCTGGGCAAATGTGTTCATCCACAATAACATAGAATAGAATAGGTAGCTTCTATGACTGACTGAACTGATTTTCAAACTACTTGATGGGTATATCTTAGAAATAATTTCTCCTAATACTCTCATATGGGAACTGTTTTATGGTTCTAGACAGGCTTCTGCTGCTAAGTTTCATGAAAGTATAGCCTTTATACCATTTTTATTTATTTTGTATTTGTCAGATTAGATGTTTGGTTTTCCTCTTTAGACTTTTCAGGACTCCTATGCCTTCCATGGCTTTCTGTTCTCCTAAATAACTGTCTCCATTCAAAGAAAAAGAAAATTATTTTTTTATTTTTTTTTTGCAGTACTGGGGATCGAACTCATGACCTCACACTTGTCAGGCAGGCGCTTATGCCACTGAGCTAAATCCCTGGACCACACAAAGAAAATCTTAATGCCAGTGATTTGAACTATGAGATTCATGCCCTTTCTGTAAAATACCAGTAAGGTGGGACACACCTATAATCCCAGCACTCTCAGAGGTTGCAAGAGGAGGATTGCTGAGAGTTCAAGGCTATCCTAGGCTACACAGTGAGTTCAAGGCCAGCCTGGACTATATAGCAAGACTCTGGGTCTGAAAAAAACAAAAATAAAATGTCAGTTTGCCTGATGTGGTAAGGCACACCTGCAATCTCAGCTATTTGGGAAACTGAGGCAGGTGGATCACCAGCTTATACAACTGAGTGTGATCCTGTCTCAAAATAAAAAAAGACTGGGGGATAGAGTTTAGTATTAGATTACTTAGGTAGCAATGCAAGAGGCCTGGGGTCAATCCCCAGCACTGGGGGAAAAAAGAAGAAAAAAGAAAAAGAAAAAAAAGCAGCTAGCCTACAGGACACTGTCTAAACGCAGAGTGTACAAAAGCTGGAAGGAAGATGTTGGGCTTCTAGGTGGCCATAACACCCTAGAGACCAGTGCAGTCTGCACACTGGCACACTATCTCTGAAAACCTTTTAAAAATGCAAGTACTTAACTGGCCATTGTGGCACATACCTATAATACCAGTGCCCTGGGAGGCTGAGATAAGGTTATAAGTTTGAGCCTAGTCTGGGCAATTTAGCAAGATCTGGCCTCAAAATCTTTTTAAAAAGCCGGTGTTGGGGCCAGGGATATATAGCTCAGCAGCACAGTGCCTGCCTGACAAGGATGAGGACATGAGTTCGATCCCCGGTACCAAAAAAAAAAAAAAAAAAGAGGGAGAGAAGCTCCTGAACCTTACCCCCAGACCTATTGAGTCAGAATCTCCTGGGCAGGAACTCAAGCAACCTAGTTTGGTTGTTTCTTTTGGGATCACTGAGGATTAAACCTCATATATCCTTCACAAACACTCTTACCACTGAGCTACCTACCGAGCATCAATAACCCAATTTTTTTTTTTTTTATCGGTACCAAGGATCAAACTCACAACCACACCTTGCAAGGCAGGCACTTATACTGCTGAGCTAAATCCCCAGCCCCAATAGCCCCAATTTTGTGGTTTCATAGTACTGATGATTGAACCCAGAGCATCCTCAGCTGCCCCCACCACCACCATCAGGTTTTTTGTAACTTTGAAATAAGAGCTTGCTAAATTGCTCAGGATGGGCTTGAACTTGGAATGCTTCTGCCCTGGCCCAGCTAAGAATTCCAGTGTACATCCCATGAAGCTGACTGATAACCAGTATACCAGTCCCAGTGATGCATGCCCATCTCAGCTGAGAGGGCTGAGACAGGAAAATCGCAAGTTTGAGGCCAGACTGGGCAACTTAGCAAGACATAGTCTTTAAATGGATAGGATAGAGTAGAATAGGATGAGGACCAGGACCAAATAGGCTTGGGATGTAGCTCAGTGGTAGAATGCTTGCCCAGCATGTACAAGTCCCTGTGTTCCATCCCTAGCACTCAAAAAACAGAGCACAGTGTAGAGGCTAATGAGGAAAAAACAGCCCCGCCAAATCAGAGACCAGTGACTGATCAGGAGAGCTGGCAGAACTCAGCATCAGCTCCCTATTTGTTTTGGAGTAAGGACAATGTAGAGTTGAAAGGGACTTAGAAACCATGAAGCACTGAGAAGTTAGGGTCACACTGTTTGAGAACTTTGCAAGTAACATTCTTCAGGTAGAGGCAAAGCCAAAGTTGAAAGTAGTGGCTAACTTTTCTTTTTATCCTGACAAAAAGCCCCCTGCCATGGAACTGCAAGCTAGGCATGGTACTTTGTGAATGAATAAGTACTGAAGAGTAATTTCAGATTTCTATCCAAGATTATTGTTAGCATCTAAGTCTTTATACAGAGTGCATTGAGGAAATGTAAACTTGTATGTGATGAAATGTTAAGTTAAGGAATCTAAAAATCATGTCCTAGTTGGAATGTTCAGAGCATTTCCCCTTAAGGAGAAGTCTTGGCTGACTTACATATTTTTCTTCTCCTAGATGGCAGACTGTGGGGGACTGCCCCAAGTAGTTCAGGTAAGAAGTTTAAAAGAAAAAAAAAAAAAGGTCATTCAATTCTCCTCTCTGCCAATCCAAAATATTAATGCCTTCTTATCTTGTTTCCCCAGCCTGGGAAGCTCACCGAGGCCTTCAAGTACTTTTTGCAGGGAATGGGCTACAGTGAGTAGTACACAACTTTCTGTCTAGAAAAATTTTATGTATGAAGGAATCTATATAACAGGAGCAGTTTAACTTATGGGAGGCCATGGCTCTCAGAGCCCAGCCTCTGTGCCAGCCAGCCTGAAGTTGAAACCCAAATGTTTTTTTAGGTATTGTGTACTTTTTTTTTTTTTTGATACCAGGGATTGAACGGCATTTTTATACTTTTAGCCTGACAGGTAAGTTCTGTTATCTGTCCCAATTTGGAAAAAGAAACTGAGGCTCAAAGAGGCTGAGCACATTTCCCTGAGTCACAATTAAACTGCAGAGCCATGATTCATACCTTGACACACTGGCTCTAGAGTGCACATTTTTAACCATTAAGGCTTAGGCTGTCTTAGCTGTGAATTGGAAGGTATGATTTGCATTCCAGCTTATTATGGAGACTGAAAAAGAAAAGGGTGGTGTTCTAAGTGAAATCTGTTCACAGGAGATGAACTTGCAGAGTATTTCATAGTAGGTCCAAGGATATGTCCATGCAGTACACCACTGTCTTGGTCTTGTATATCGTGAGACCCTGAGCTTTTTCATTTGTCACAGAAAACCCTCACTGGCTCCATTCTTAGAGTTTTAAGAAGAAAAATCCTTTCACCCAAGTACAGAGCTCTTTACCCAGCAGGATGATTTTCCTGTCTTGGGTATCAGTGTGAATGATGGCCACTGTTGAGCTGACTGGGCAGTGTCCTGGGCAGCTGGGCCCTGGGTAGAGCCCTGTACCTGCCAGGCAGACCATGTGTGTCTTGTCTAGAGTGGCTGTGTCATCCCCATCTGTGAGCCACTACCAACCGAGCCCACACCCACAGCTTTCTGGCTCACTGGGAGGAGCAGAAGTCCTCTTTATGGCCTGTTCTCAACCCTTTTTACAAAACAACTGATTTTTCAGCCCATTTCTGATCCAAAGTAGGGTAGCTGTGCAGAGTGGAGGGGAAACAGTTGTCTCTGTCTAGATGAGAGAAATGACATTCAGGCTGATACAAAAGCCTCAGTTTAGCATCACCTACCTTCTGGGACCTTAAAATAAGCTTTCATCCCTCACTTAAGGATATTCTGTCAGTGTCTGCTAGGCAGCCAAGGTTGCCACTAGGCACCACTCTTGGGTCACTAACCTGCCTTTTCCTGTGTCCATCCTGCTTCCAGTCCCGTATGTGCAGCTCAGTCACCTCAGCTCCGAGTCAGGTACCTTCCTCTGTGCTGGCCCTACCCGCCTCCCAGCCATGCTCTTCTGGCTGCACTGGCTGTCTGCAGCATGTCCGCGGTTTTCCTGTGCAGTGAGAGCCCGATAGAACGTGGCTCATTGTTCTCCAAAAGGTTTGGCCTACAGGTCCAGCTCTGGTTCTCCAGGAGAGAGAAAGGACCAGATTGTAATATTTAGGCCTCCTCTCATCCTAAGTTGAGGCTCATGGCAGCAGCTGAAACTTGATAAGACAGGCTCCCTCTCCCACCACCACCTATGATCCTTGAGATACCCCTGACACGGGAATCAAAGGGCAGCCTCAACTATGAGTAGAAATGTTAACCTGAAGAACTCTGGAGTAGTGGCTGGAATCTCAGGATAATAAGAAGTTATGCCAGGTAAGGCAGTGTGCCAGCCAAGCTGGAAGGCACTTTAGTGGCAGAACAGGAGTATGGGTTAAGCACCCCCAGAGGTCTTCCCTTCCAGGCAACTTAAGCTTCAGCCCTGTGTAGAGAACAGCTTTAGGCCTGCCTGCCTTCCCTTCTATCCATACCTTCCTCTTCCTCCCCAGACAGCACGGGTCCCTGTGGACACGGATGGTAGTCTTGTTGTATCGGGCTTGCACTGTGTTTGTGAAATGTCTTCATACTTGTGTGGTTTGTCTTTCTTTTCTTTTGTTTTAGTCTTGCATGCACTGAAGGTTTTGGTTACCTATGTGGGATCCAAAGCCTCCTTCCTAATCACTATATGAATGGCGTGGGCACAGCTAAAGAGGCTATACTCCAGACTCAGGGCTTCCCCTTGTGCTGTAGACTAGAAACAGCTGAGATTCCAACCATAGCTGGAGGATTAAAGCAACCTGCATATAGTTACTCACCTAGAGCAAATATTGCAAAATGGGGATGGCTTTGTCTTGTTGTGGGTGTTATCTTAAGTGGTTTGGGAAATCCAAACATAAAGTTTTGGTAAAACATGTAGATTAGCTGAGCTTGATCAAGGCTCCACTTCTAGTGCTCTTGGTTCTTTGTTACAGTTCCATCTGCCGGCATGACCCGGCTCGCCCGATCTCGAACCCATTCAACCTCAAGTAGCATTGGCTCTGGAGAAAGTCCCTTCAGCCGGTCTGTCACCAGCAATCATTCAGATGGAACTCAAGAATCCTGTGAGTCCCCTGATGCCGTGGACAGACATCAGACCATGGAGGTGTCCTGCTAAGCAGATGCTCCTCCAGACCATGCAAGTCCATCCTCCTTCAGACTACCACTCCATACCACATTTCACCTGTAAACTGGCCTTCACTATCTTTAACTCATGCATGGCCACTGAACCTTTCTCTAGTAGCCTGAATTTATCATTCTCTGCCCACCCACCCCTTTTTTGTATGTACTGAGAACCACATCCATGCCATTACTGTAACATTCCAACATCTTTAATTGATCTAATTTTCCTATCTTCTCTTGCCAGCTTTTTTCTGTGTTCCCTCAACTATGTATCTGATAAGATTCTTGATCCCCAACTCTGTGTGTGCAAGCACGTGTGTCTGTTTGTGTGTGCATCATTCTGTAATTTTAGACATGCTTTCTTGTAGTGCTTCAGCAAAAAAAGAAAAGGGACTTTTTTTGTTTTGCATTCTCAATGATTTTTAAGGGAAAGGTACAGAACAGATATCTAGGTGAGAAAAGCCACTAGATTCTCTTTTGGTTCCAAATTGGTCAATAAGATATACAGAATGATTTCTAGAAAGAGCAACTCTGAGGAATGTGGAAAACTGTAATACTGTTTGGACTGTTGATTGATTCTGACCAGTAGCAAAAGGGTTGGCTTTTATATAGAGGTAGGCAAGGGGGCCAGCTACTGCCTTCTTTGCAGATGACTTCACATAGCCTATTCTATAATTTAAATGGGAAGAATATAGCCTGTTGGAAGCTCATGAACAATGAGGTTCTGACACACATAAAGTTTTCTCTAAAGGAGTTGCTTGATTGCTAGAACCTCTTAGCACAGGAAGTAGAAAACAAAATGCCAGGCCTCCACTCTGCAGAGCAAAAAAGGGAGAAGTATAGCTCAAAAACTGTGTCACTGGTGAGCAAATGCATGGGAGGAGTGGAACAACCATTGACAGTAGTATCATGTTGAGTCTTGATTTCAGTAGACTTAATCAAAGGTCAATTGAATAGATACGGAATCAGTTTCTGAGAAAGATTCTTAATTCTGTAAACTCCGACTTGTAAGAAGGAAGGGGCCAATTTGTAAGGACAGCCCTGTCCAGGTAGAATTATTTTCTGCCCGTCTGCTGTGAGGGGGTCCAGGCCCTCCAGAGCGTACCACTGGGCAGAGGAGAAAAAACCATGGAGACCAGCTGCCACATAGCAGGAGCCCCACCGTGACACATCTAGCTGTAAGCTCAGGGTTACACAGTTCCCAGTCTTGGGAGAAGATTTTCAGACACATTGTTTTGCTTTCTGCTAAAATAAGGAATTGTCACTCGTCAGAGTATGACTTTTTACAGATTATTAAATAAAGCTGTATATGTCTCATTGTTACTCGACTGCTGGTGTTACTTCTCTCAAGCTGCGTACTGGGTTATGAGGCAATGACCGAGTTGCTGGTTCTTTTTCTGGGTACTGGGAATTGAACTCACAACTTCACATTTGCCAAGCAGGCACTTACACTGCTGAGCTAAACCCGCGCATGGCCCCTAGTTTTTGTTTTTTGAGGCCTTTTTTTTTTTTTTGAGTCAGGCTCTCACTATGTAGTATAGGCTGACCTTGGACTCATGGCAAGCCTCCTGCCTTAGCTTCCCAAGTGTTGAGATTACAGACATCTACCACCATGCCCAGTGTTGAACGCTAGTTCTGTGCTGTGTATTTTCCTATTTGTGATGACCTATCCTACTCAGTGACATTGTCTATTTATAGGTACAAAGAGAAATTTCAGGATAATCTGCCCAAAATTGTACAGCCTGTGAGTTCAGACTGAATCCTTGTCAATCTGACATGCCCATGTTCCTTCCAATCAAAGCTAATGCAGAGCTGCACACAGAGGCACACACCTGTGATACTAGCACTCTAGGAGTCTGAGGCAGGAGGAGCTTGAGTTAGAACCTAGAACAATTTAGAGACTTGGCAAGACCTCTGTCTCAAATTAAAAAATTGAAAAAGGTTGGGAATACAGCTCAGTGTGAAGACCCTGGGTTTAATCACCAATATAAAATTTTTTTCTTTAAAAATGAATCATGTAAAAAAATGCATCATGTGAAGGTTCCACAACTCTGACAAGTTAATAAATTATGTATAGTAAAAAGAAAAAAGGAATCATTTAGGGCCAGGGATGTAGCTCAGCAGCAAAAGCACTTGCCTGGCACATTCAAGGTCGTGAGTTCAATTTCTGGTACCAAAAAAAAAAAAAATCATGCGAAACCTGACAGCACTGTTGATGAAGAAGCTGAGCCCTGGGAATGGTGTTCAACATCTCAGCTCTGCCATCTTATGTGGAGTTGATTTCTGCCTGCTGTGTAATAACCTGCAGTCACTTTTCTGGGTTCCTCCCACTGGCTATATTTGTACCCATGAAGAATAGTGTTTAAAAAAAAATAGTGTGAAGGGCCTGGAATTTTGCTCAGTGGTGCAATGCCTGCCTAGCAAGTGTGAAACCCTGAGTTTGATTCCCGGTACCCACCCCCCCAAATACTAATGTGAAGAAGCCATCATCTCCATTCAGCTTTGAATGATTCAGGAGCTTCTGCAACCATAAGTACATCTGGGTTGCTGTGTCCCTGGGAGGTTCTTGTGAAATGATGTGGCCCTGCTGGTTCTGGTAGCAGACATGAAGTAAAAGCAAGTAACAGGAACAGTTACCATGCTGAGCACCTGATACAGACTGCCAAGGCTGGAGTTGATAGGATGCCATGGTTGCTCTTAAAACTTATAGGGTTTCCGGCCTTCTCAGCCACACCCATATGCTTTCCCCCTTTGCCTGCGTTTGGATATGGTCCTCAGCTGACTGTGCTGACTGGTTCTTACCTTGTCCCTCTTCAGACTTAAATTTCCTTTTCTCCCATTCAATACTCCCCAAAAAAACATGGCTTCTCTGTGAGAAGCGAGGAGGTAAACTGAGCCAGGTGTGATGGTGCATGCATGTGATCCTGGCACACAGGACGCTGAGGCAAAAGGGTCACTATGAGTTCAAGGCCAGCCTGAACTACATAGAGGGATCCTGCCTCAAAAAAAAAAAAAAGTTGACTACATAGGTGATTATATAAAACTTTGGTTTTGCAGGCAAATTATGTATGATTTTTTTCTTTTTGGTGCCAGAAAAACTCACAACTTCACATTTGTCAGATAGGCACTGTGCTGCTGAGCCTTGATTTGGTTTGGTTTGGTTCCGTTTAGTTTGGTTAAGACAGGGTCTTGTCCTGTAATTTAGGCTGGCCTCATACTCAAGGCGATCCTCCTGCCTCAGCATCCCAAGTACGGCGGTTACAGGTGAATACTACTGTGCCAAGTTTAGGAAATTTGACTGATTTAACCAAAGTTACCTCACTTGAAAAAGTAGTTTGCATGCCTGGGACTTAGCTCAGCAGCATAAGTGCCTGCCTGGCAAGCATGAGGTCATGAGTTCGATCCCCAGTACCAAAAAAGAAAAAAAATAATAATTTACAATTTTTGATGCATTTTAGATACACATAATGATAATGTTCACCATAGGGAGTTTGTACCTATAAGTTTCCAGTTCTTTGAAAATCAGTTTATAACCAGGGATGGTGGCACACACCTGTAACCCCAGCACTTGGGAGGCTGAGGCATAAAGAGCACTGCAAGTTCAAAGCCAGTCTGGGCTACATAGTAAGTTCAAGGCCAGCCTAAATTACAAATGAAGCCCTGTCTCAAAAAAAAAAAAAAAAAATCAAATCAGTGTTGTAGTCAGGGGTTGTACAGAGAACAATTAGAGTCAGGACTTGGAATTTATAATATTGTTTTACGATGGTCACCCACAGTTAACGCAAAAAAATGCAGGGAATCTATCCACAACACTAAAGACAGAATATTTAGCCAAGGGCCTGAATCCCACAGCAACGTCCCACATGAGTCCAGATGAAGATCCAGAGCTCACGACAGTGCCTCCCACAAGTCCAATTGAAGGTCTAGAGCCCACAAGAAGGACTCATGCCAGTCTCATGGATCTGTGCTGGGAAGGCCCAAAGGTCAGCAGTGGAAACTAGGAAGTCTGTGCCAGCAGGGTGAAGGAGCTATGCTGGTAGGTTGATGGTTCTATGATGGAGCTGAGAAGTCACATACACAACAAAGACTAGGGCTGTCCTGAAAAGTGCCACAGCCATCCTCAGCGACAGGGAGGCCCAAGCTCCTCCTCCAACAAACACAGTTGAGTACATGCAAGGAAGCCAGCGTGCCAAGTTTATCCTGGAGACCAAACGGCGCACATCTTCCTCTCCGGAAGCAGTGCTCAATGTGAGGACCAGAGCTTCTCCAGGAGAACCAATGGCTCACACAGCAACACATAGGAGAACCCACAATGCCTCAACGTACCTCAGTGCATCTCTCTTCTCCTTCTCGACGTCTCTATGCTGGGAACTTCCTCAGGTGAAACATCTATGCTTAGCACCATGGTGATGTAATCCAGCTGGCGTTAAGTTGACCACCAGTTTTTAATCCATAACAATCAGTGCACTTTTATATTTTATTCATCTTTTTGTTGAGTGCAAAATACAGGTCAGACCCTTGGCACCTTACTGACCCACTGAAATACCTGTTCCAATTTTATGTCTGTAGAAACAGCTCCAGAGTTAGTTTACAAGTGGTCACAAAGCTAATATTATAAGGGAAACTGTTTCATCTGCTACATTCTACTTATCTGAGTGGCCTTGTCTCATAGCAACCAGTTCTCTTAACTGCACTGCTAGGTGTCCTCCCGTTGAATTACGAGTTTCCCACGGATTAGTGCAGATTCCACAGGCTGAGACCAGTCCCTCAAAACTGCCTGCACACACACATAAGACAGCAGTTGAAAGTAGTGGATCCCCAGGTCACCTGCACGTCTGTCCAATGTGGCTACAAATTGGGGGTTCCCACAACCCCCTGCTTAAGTGATAATTTGCTGTGATGGCTTTAGAACTCCAAAACACATCAGTTTCCTAGAAAGACTGTAGATGGACAGCTAGATAAAGGGTACACACAGTGAGCTCTGAAAGGGTTCCAAGCACAGGAGCTGCTCTCCCCTGGAAGTGGAGTACACCACCCTCAGCACATGACCCTGTTTGATCTAAAACTCTGAACCACTTATGTTAGGGGATTTTAGGGAGATTTTATCATGCAAGTGTGGCTGATCAATCTAGCTTCTCTCTCCTCACCCTGGAGGATAGGGCTGAAAGTGTTAAACTTTGGATCACGACCTGGTCTTTCTGATGGCCAACCTGCATCCTGAGTTCACTGAGAATTGCCTCCTTAGAGCAAAAGACTTGCCTATCACCCAGGAGATTCCAAAGGATTTAGGAGCTCTGTGTCAGAAATTGGGTCAAAGACCAAATACTAGACCAAAATATGCTTCCAGCACCCCTGTTGGTTAGGAAATCACAGGTTTCAGGAACTCTGGCTTGGAGCCAAGGTAGAACAAGTTTGTTTTTGGTTTTGTTTTGTTTTTTGGTACTGGCGATTGAACTCAGGGTGTCCACAATGGGTATTTCCGGCCCCTTGTTTTTTATTTTGAGACAAGTTGTCGCTAAGTTGCCCAGGCTGGGCTCAAACTTGTAATCCTCATTCCTCAGCCACCCAGAGGGTCAAATACATGTTTTTTACACATTCCCAGTGGCAAAGTAGGATTTCAAATCTCCTAATTCTTAGGTGCCTCCTTAAGTGGAAAAGAAATTATATGATGGGATTCTTTTCTTTTTTCTGAGGATTGAACCCAGGACCTCACACATGCTAAGATCATGCTCTACCACTGAGTTACACACCAGACCCTATGGTAAAATTCTTTCAAGAACAGCCAGGCAGAGTGGCACATCCCTGTAATCCCAGCACTCAGGAGACTGAGACAAGAGTATCACCATGAGTTTGAGGCCAGCATGAACCATATAGAAAGACCCTGTTTCAAAAGGTAGGGTGTGAGGGTATAGCTCAGCAGTACAGCACCTGCCTGGCAAGTACAAGGTCCTGATTTTGATTCCTGGTGCGCGCACACACACACACACACAATCAAAGAGGTTCATTCCCTACTGTCTAAACCATTCATGGACTTCACCTAGAGACCAGTCTTTAAAATCTTCCTCTCACATAAGGTAGGCATCAGAGTTATCCAGAGGCAGGAGTGGGAGTACTGGGCCACACTTAGTCCCTCCAGCAACCTGATAAACTTCCTTGGGGAGGATGCATCATCACTCTGGTGCCTTCAGCTCTGTATGCCCTGTTCCTTCAGAGTTACACTGTCACCAGGAGCAAAGAAGAGACATAAGGGATAGTGAACACAGCCTGAGCATGAAGAGCTCTAGTTGGCAAGTCACCAGCAAGCCTGGAGAGTCTGAGTTAGGTTCAGGAGAGTTTTAGTGCAGTGGACCATTTTGTGTTAAAGAGCAGCCATCCCCAAATCAGGGTAGGTAGCAGATAAAACTATTAAAATAATTTTTTTGTGTGTGGGCTGGGGATTTAGCTCAGTGGCTTAAGTACCTGCCTGGCAAGTGCAAGGTCATGAGTTTGATCCCCAATACAAAAAGATAAAAATAATAATAATAATACTTTTTTTGAGACAGGATCTTGCTCTATAGTCCAGGTTTGTCTTAAACTCACTATGGAGCCTAGGCTGTCTTTGAACTCATGGCAATCCTCCTGCCTCAGTCTCCCAAGTGCTGGGATTATAGGCATGCATCACCACACCTGGCCATGACTGTAAATTTTAATGAACTGCAGACAATGCAGTTATGTCAGATTCCCTGTCCAAGACCAGTGATTCTCAAGCTTGGGTGTGCAACAGAACCACTTGGCATGCTTATGAAAACATTCTTGGGCCCTACCCTCTAGTATTTCTGATTCAGTAGAGATGCAGCCTGAGGATTTGTATAGCTAACAAATTTCTACATTATTGGTAGTGAGGCAGCTGGCATGGGGATTGTACTTTGAGAACCACTGTCCATATTTTTTTTCTTTTGTGCTACAGATTGAACTCTGGGCCTCTACTAATGAGGTACACATCAACCCTGCACCCAGACCTTTATATTTAAAGTGTAGTCTCCATAACAGCAACCTGAGATGGTTGGGGAATTTAGAAATGGAGTGTTGCACCGAGTATGGTGGTGCATGCCTGTAAGCACAGCACTTGGGAGGCTGAAGCAGGAGGATTGCTGAGAGTTCGAGGCCATCCTGGGTTACATAGCCAGACCCTGCCACAAAAAGAAGAAGGAGAAGGAGAAAAGAAAGAAAGAAAGAAAGAAAGAAAGAAAGAAAGAAAGAAAGAAAGAAAGAAAGAAAGAAAGAAAGAAAGAAAAAAGAAAGAATCTTGAGTTCCATTCCAGATCTATTGAGTCAGAATGTGTAGTTTCACAAGATCCCAGATAGTTCCTATGCAAGAAGGCAGTGCTTCCCAAACATGCCAAAAGAGTCTCCCCAAGTTTAGATTGCTAGGCTTCCCCTGTGGGAACTTAAGATTCAGGTGTCAGAAAAACCTAGAAATCACTAAAATTAACTCTCTCCTGGCTGGTTGTGGTGATGCATGTCTGTAATCCCAGCACTCAGGAGGTTGAGGCAGGAGGGTTGCCATGAATTGAAGACCAGCCTGGGCTACCTAGTGAGTTCAAGGTCATCCTGAACTACCTCAAAAACAAAACAAAATATATCTGTCTTGGTTACTTTTCTCTCCTTGCTGGGACAAAACACAGGACACTCAGAATGAAGGAAGGAAAGGTTTATTTAGCTGTTTATGGAGGTTTCAGTTCATAATCAACTGACTCCAAGGCAGGGTGGCATGGCACTGGGGCAACACTTCCAACACAGCAGCCAAGCAAAATGGGGAAACAAGCCTCTTTTCCTCCTTTATATTGTATACAGACTACCCCTCATTTCACAGCAGGTGTAGCACTCAGAAAATCGCTGTGCCTGGATGAGGATACTTACAAAGTACCCTTCTGAGTTAAACTTCTGAACTTCGCACGCTGACACAGTGTATCAACCATAACAATATCTCTGGTGATTTGGTCTACCAGGGAAACTCCTGTTCATATCCCTTGGTTGTGTTCCTGGGACTAGGCCAAACCACAAAAACCAGAACCACCTCCTTCAGGATCAGGATGAGATAGGAGCTGCTCTCCTCAGAAACAGGAACTTGGGCAAGGTGGCTCCTCGGTCCTCTGTGATGCCGTCAGAGGAAGCGGGTGGTTTTAACAACCACAGAGTCTACAGATGAAGCCGGCACTCCAAGAACCTGCGCCTGCGTGTCTGACAGCTCAGAGCCCTGATCCTTCTTGCCTGACTGGCGGTGCTGGGGAGGGCCGCCCAGTCCGAGACTACTGAGGAGCACAGGGCTTCTGTTCTGAGCCCAGTGTACAAACTGCCAACCACAGACAGATGCTGAGCTTCCCAAGCCGACTCCAAGAACCTCTCTGAAGAGCCTCCAGAAGGCCCTAACTGAAGCGTGCATTTTAGCTGAGTGTCATCCCCAAACCTCTGAGGACAAGAAACCAGTAAGTACACTTGCTTCCGTTTTCTGAGGAACTTGGGATAGAGTAAGGTCCCCTCCAAGGATGGGTGTGGGCTTTCTTTATAGGTGATAGTATCATCTCTGATCACACTCAGCTGTAGTCTATCATCCTCTCAAAAGGGTGAGATTCTCAGTTGAAAGAGGGAAAGGTGGCTGGAAGTGTTCACTGGGGCCGTGGGTAGTTTTCAGCAGCTCCAATAAATAAATAGTAAAAGAGAGAGACTTCCCTTTAACTCAGTCCTTTCAGCTCACCTCTTACCCTAAACACTGGAGATGACCTTCACAGAAAAGCAGGGAATAGTCCCCGCACTGTGCTCACAAACCAGCTGCCCGCACACAAGTTCCTCGTGGCCCTTGGACCTTGGTTCTGAAATAGGATTCAGGTGAGATAGTAAAAGAAAAAAAAAAAAAAAAAGCCGAGTCCTGCGCAGTGGTTCAAGCATATAATCCCAGCTACTCAGGAAGCTCAGGCAAGAGGATCACAAATCAGAGGCCAGCGTAGGCTATGTAGTAAGACCCTGTCTCAAAATAAATGAACATGGCTGGGAATGTAGTTCAGTTCAGTGGTAGAGCCCTGGTACCTCAAGAAGAGGGGGAAAAATACCATTCTGGGCAGTGTGCTGATCTCAGCTGTTTTTTACTAACTCTTTCCTACCACCCACTTGTCCAGGTCCCCTAGAAAGTACGTGGCACATAGTAAATTGCTGATACATGTGTGGTTAATGAGGAGATTTTCTTGTAAGTGGGGCAGCCCTACCACTCCTGCTAGGCCTGCCCTGCAGCTGCCTGATCTCCATGTTGCCCCAGAGGCTTCCTGGCCTTCACCTTACTGGGTGAAGAAAGCTGCAGAAGAGTAGAGAGGCACCAGCATGAATGCAGCTCCCCTTTCTCCCTGGTTACTGCCCTGCCCCACGTGCAAGCCTGAGTTTGCTGCAGTTGATGGCTGTGGTCTTGCCTGAGGAGAAAGGAAACAACCTACTGACACCCGCTCTGTATCAGGCTTAGTGAATTCTCCCCCACAACCGTGTGAAGTCAGGGTGTGATCCCCAGTTCACACCCTCTGGTAGAGCTGGGCTAATCACCCATGTTGCCCAAGGCAGGTTGAAAGCCAGGCATTTAGTCTACCTCGTACACCAGGAAAGACTGGAGCACAGCAGACTGTTGACAACCTGAGCTGGGGTGCCCCAGCAGTGAGGAAACAGAGTCCTGGAAAGCAGTAGCACTCCCTCACAGAGCAAGGCTGCCAGATTCCAAAAGGCTGAGCTGGAAGTGGCTGTCAAGAACTATTTTCTGAATGACAGCCCCATTTCATGTAAACAAGCCCCTGTCCCTGGGAATATTGAACTCCCTATGAAGTGGCAACAGCCAACAGGTATTGTTTTTCCCAGTGATGACATGAGACTGGAGAACAAGACGGCAGCCGCCTAGCACAGAAGGAGGGTGTGTCAGCCTCTAGGAGGCTGTGGAAATCATCACGTGAAACTGATGGACGTGGCAAGTGCTAGCCAGGTAGTGTGGGGCTCAAAGGCAAGGGAGGAGCCAGTGTTTCAGCACTCCATTCTGAGTTCTCCCCCAGCCCTGTCGAGCCCTTGGCAGGTGTCTGGCACAGAGCAAAACTCTATAGATACCAGTGAAATGGAATCCCTCTGGAAAGAAGGAAGCCATCTGAGAAGCACAGAACTCACCCCCACATCCTCGACTCTGTGATAGTGTGTTTGAACCATTTAGAAACCTGGGGCTGTAGATGGTTCTGCAGATGAGTCCCCGTGAAAGAGCTGGTGATCTCCTGTCCATTCCTTACCGAGTGGGAGGGCCCTCAGTGGAGGTTTCCTAAATGCTAAAGAAAGGGCTGCTGAGCACTGAGATGATGGCAGATTAAGCCAACATTGAGATAAACGAATGAGTGACTGAGTAATTACCATGGGAAGGAATGCAACAGGGAGTGAGTGAGAACTGGGAAGCTCCCAGAGGGGAGTCACTGAGAAGAGAATCAGCAAGAAAAAGGAAATGTGGGCCCAGGCAGGCAGACTTTTTCCTTTTTCTGGGACATTTCCTCCAAGATATGTACTGGAGGAAAGAGGCACCAAGAGGGGAACTGACCCAACAGCTGGGCCCCTAGGGCCTTGCAAGTCATCACTGTGTCGTGCAGCCTCCTGCCAAACTCATTCTGTCCCGTGACACCAATAACTGTGTTCTGGGTCAGCTCTGCTTGTTGTGACACCAATCCCAAGCCTCCTGCCATCCCTCTTGCCCATCTCTGACCCTAGGTGAATCTTGAGTGAGCTCCTCTCCTGGCGTGGTCCCCTGCTACCCAGTGGGGAAAGAAGAGCTCAGGGTGGGAGGAAGGGGAAGTTAAAAGAATTAAGATGCATTATGTTATATACATGTACCAACTCGCCAAGATGGATGTGATTATTATTTACTGCAAACTTGTACCAATACAAATAAAAATTTTAAAATAAAATAAAGACCTCAGGTCAAAGAAATGGTTAAGTGGGCCACAGGAGTTTAAGGGAGGATCAGCAAAGGTAGAGGATTCTAGGGAAACTTCCTGGAGGGTGAATCTAGGCAAAACACCCCATAGACAGTACAGAGGCAAAGATCCAGAAACAAGGAATCGAGCAACATAGGAAAGATGGGATGCAGCGGCACACATCTGTGAGCCCAGAAGTTTAAAAGGCTGAAACAAGAGGATCACAAGTTTGAGCCCAGCCTATGGTGCATAGTGACATCCTATCTCAAAAATAAAAAGGCCTGGGGATGTAGCTCAGTGCAAAGGCCATGTGTTCAATCCCCTATAAATCCCTTAAAAAAAAAAAAGAAGATGGAGAAAAGACAGTGTTGGTGTCCAGTTTGCATGGGCAGAAGGCTGTCCTAAAGGAAGGGGTCATTCTCCTGTGTCCTTGAGGTGATCAGGCCAAGCTGAAGAGTGACAGGTGTCTAGAAAGCACAGGCTCAGTCTTCATACTAGCATCTCTTTCAGATTTGTCTCAGCAATGCACTTCTGAGAGTTCTGTAGAGGAATGATGGGAAGTCTGCCCAGCAGAAGGAAAATGCTGCCAAGCCCAAGTGTGAGCCCCTGTGTCCAAGGCCAGGGACCTGGGCCCTTGCAAGCAGGTAGGTCCACACCATGAGGCTGCAGGTACCAGTCTTCACCCCTCCCTGACCAGGTATCAGTGAGTCCCTAACATATACCAGACCCTTCCCAGTGAGCCATACAGGCAGGATCCCTGCTCCTGAGTTTATATTAGTAGAAGAATATCAGCCAGATAGATGAGAAAATAGGAGGGACTAGAGTTAATAGCTCAGTGGTAGCTTTCGTAGTGTGTGCAAAGCCCTGGGCTCAATCCCCAGCACTATGAAAATGCAAAAACCCACTTCCTCAGTCACATTAGCCCCATTCAAATGTTCAGTAACAAAATATAGCTAGTGGCTATTTTATTGGATAGCATAGAATTGTAGAACTTCCCATCACTGTAGAAAATTCTCCTGGATTTAAACCAGAGCCTTATTTTTGTTTTTATTTTAGTTTGATTTTTTGACACAGGTTCTCAACATGCTATCCTCCTGCCTCAGCCTCCCAAGTATTGGTATCATAGGTATACATTACCACACCAAGTTTAGAGCTTTCTTAATAGTGGAACACACACACACACACACACACACAGTGAGTATGCTGAGCCTTTACCCATAATTTTCTGAGATAGCTCTAACCAAAAATTCCCGTTTTTACCAGGTGCGGTGCCGCATATCTGCAATCCCAGCACTCTGCAAGCTGAGGCAGAGGATTGCCATGAGTTTGAGGCCAGCCTGGCCAACATAATGAGTTCAAGGCAGGCCTGTACTACACAGTGAGATCTTCTTTCAAAAAAAAAAAAATCGTATTTTTTAGGACAATTAGAGAATCCTAGAAATTCTAATATTTTTATGTCAAAACTATGGTTCCTACTCTGTTTCTTATTCCTCAAAATAGTCTACACCTGTAATCACATCACTTGGGAGACTGAGGATGGAGAATCACTGTGAGTTTAAGGCCAGCCTGGGCTACAAAGTGAGTTTAAGGCCAGTCTGAACTGTATAATGAAACCCTGTCTCAAAAAGAACAAAACAAAAACAAAAGCCAGTCTAAAAATTTTTTTTTTCAAATTACATCTTGATTCAGGATTTACTAATGTATTGGGGTTCTTCATAGAAACAGAGTTATAGGGTATAAGGGGAGTTGGTTTATTTTAAGAATTTGGCTCTCGTGAGTGTAGGGCCTATTGGTCTGAAGCCTACTTACAGGCTGAGTCCCTAGGTGTGAGTCACTATTATATGGATCCAGTGACAAACTGCAGACAGAATTTCTTCTTCCTAAAGGACTTCAATCCTCTCATAAGGCCTTCAACTGATTGGATAAGGCCTCCTGCCTTCCTCAAGCCACCAGTTTTGGGGTTAATCTCATCTAAAATGATAACTTCATGATATTTTGACTGGTGTGTGACCAAATATTATCTGGGTACTGTGGCTAAGCCATGGTGACACATCATAGATAAAAAGATCTCTCCAAACCAAGCAGCACTTGTAGGAAGAGGACATGGGCAATTAAACTGCACTACAGACCGCTGCCCAATGGCTGGATGTATGGATCCAGGGCCAGAGCTGTCCTCAGCCCAAATATTCTCTTACAGTGTCAGGGTTCCTGCCTTATCCTCTGCCTAAGCCCCTTATTTCCCTAATACCAGTTTCCCACAGAACTCTTGGTACCCTGGGCCTGTGTTGACACCTGTAGTAAGTAGCTGGCCCCTTGCAGCCCCCACATCTGCACTGAAAGGTCCTGAAAAAGAAGAGACTGGGAAACCGCACAGACCTCCACCTTGGTTTCCTCTGACTGTAGCCACAGCCAGCAGTCCCGGGGCTGATCTGAGTCATGCGCAGCACTGCTGAAGGTGGGCCTCCCCAGGCAGCTCTGCCTTCACTCAGCAGGAGTACAAGTGTAGGACAGCCCTCTCCAGGAGCTAGCTGTCCTTCAGCCACACTGCCAGCCTCAGCCTGCTGAGGTTTTACCATGTGCCGAGCCATATGATAGGGCTTGGGGACACAGAAATAGATAAAATAGGCACAGTCCCTTTTTCAGGGACTCCCAAGCCCCACAGACAGGTGCTAAGCCAACAGTCAACGCCAGTGTGTTAGCTGTGGTGACTGTGTTTAAAGGGGCTCAGGATGCAAAGGAGGAAGTCAGGCAGGTGTTTCATGCAGGGTGAAGATGAGCAGCCAGCCAGGTGGAATGGGGACCATTCAGGGAGATTGGTCTCTAGGGTGCAAGACCAGGACTTTCAGGAGGAAAAGGGGCCTTTCCAGGCTTCTTTGTCTCACCATTACTAGAAAGTGGCCTCAGAAAGACTTGCATCATTTATTCAAGCATCAGGCATTTCTCTGAGTGGTGGCCTGGCCTTGGACTTCAAAGAGGGCTTGGAGAAGGAAAGCATCTGGGTTCTGAGGAGTCCCCCAACCCCCACCCATGCTCATCCAGGCATTTCTGCTCATATCCAGGCAATGTGTGGGAACAGGGTTCTTTTTCCAAATCAGTCTCACTCTCCATCCACAGCAGAGACCCTTCAGCCTCTACCCTGGTTCCTTGTCTGTCATCTGCTTCCTCTTTCCCACTCCTGGGGTCCTAGCTCCAACTCGAGGGCAGCCCAGGGCACTGTGAGACCTTAGTTCCTTTGGGAGCACCTAGGAGACCAATGAACTTTTCTGAGTGACCATGACTCACGCTTTCTTTCTTTTTCTTTTTTTTTTTTTTTTTTTTTTTTAACCAGGGATTGAACTGAAAACCTTGGGATTGCCAAGCAGGCACTTACTACACCACTGAGCTAAATCCCCAGCCCATCCATGACTGTTTCTGGTAGCTTGATACATTCTCATGCTAACCTGTCTCTCTTTTAGGGATCCTTCTGGAAGCTCAGGAGGAAGGGCAGGGAGGGTGGAGTGTGGGTGAAGGTATTCAGCAGCCACTGAAGGCAGGCTTCAGCCCAGAGGGCCCTAGGGATATAAGGACAACTTGTGAGACTGGGCAGGCTGATTTCTAAGGTAGGTGGGAAAGCAAGTCCTGGGCTGCCAGACCTGCTGGCCGCCTGATCCACACCCCAGAACTGGGTCTCACAGTCATCGCATCCTCAGGACTGCTCCCAGGGCAGCTCCGAGCTTAGGCTCTCTTAGTGTCCTTGCTTCCCACACTGACTGCCCTGTCAGGGCCTCAGGACCACAGTACCCAGCGAGGGTGACTAGAAACAACTACCCCACCAGGGGGGTGGTGAGGGTTGGGTAAGATGCATAAGGACCCAGGCAGGGACTGACAGTGAGTAATGGCAGAGTGAAGGTGGGCCCTTGATGGACCACACACTGGGGACATCTGCTTTGGGCCAGGACTAAAACAAGAGACTTCTTCAGGGGCAGCATAGACCTCCACCCACTGTCCTGGACAGAGGCCATGGGAAAGCCACTCCACCCATTGCACAGTACTCTAGAGTTACAAAGCCCATCACATCTGAGATTTCACAGACCCCTCTAGGAGCTTAGAAAGGAAACCCATCATGAGGCATAACGAGAAAACCCAGACCAGGAGAGAGGGGAGCACATTAGCCGAGAAGGTCATTTTCAGCCTCTGGAGTCTTTCTCTCCCCTGTCCCAACAGCACATGCTCAAGTGGGATTTCCCAGGGCCTCTGTATCACCAGGTCCCAGGGTCAGCCGTTCACCTTTCTGAGCTTCCTTTCCCACTCTTCTAGGTTGCAACAAACCCACTGATACTCAAACTGAGTTCAGGTCCAAACTGATTCCTGCTCAGAGCCATAGTTGTTTTGTTTTGTTTTTGTTTTTATTCTATGTTGCTAAAGATTGAACTCAAAGCCTCCCAAATGCTAAGATAACCATGTACCATTGAGCTGAAGCCCCAAACCTGTAGGTTTTGAGTCTCCACAAAGCAGAACTTTGAGGAAAGGTCCTCAGAGTCTCTGTGAAGGCCAGGCATGGTGACACACACCTGTAATCCCAGCACTTGGAAGGTTGACACAGGAGGATCACTATGAGTTTGAGCAATATAAGTGAGGTCAAGGGCAGCCTGGATTACAAAGTGAGATCTTGCCTCAAAAAGCAAAAAAAAAAAAAAACCCAAATAAAGCTGTGAAAAGTTCTACATAAAAAGAAATCATAGCCAGGGATAAAGCTCAATAGCATAAGCACCAGCCTGGCAAATACAAGGTCCTGAGTTTGACCACCAGTACATAAATAAATAAATAAATAAATAAATAAATAAATATATGGGGTCACAGTTAGGACTTTCAGGAGGGGAAGGAGCCCTTCTAGGACCCTTTGGTGCACCATTATTGGAAAGTGACCTCAGTAAGACTTCTGTTCCTCTTGCCATATGAGCTTGAGGCCGCCACAGGAATCCCACAAGCTTTCTGGGTGCCCCAGGCTCTGCAGAGCCTACTGGAAGAGCTTCCAGTACCAGGGTGGCCTCCCTCTGGGATCCCCATGGGAAAGGGAGTGAAGGGAGGCAGGCTGCACTAGATTTCATCTCTGGAGCAAAGGCTGGCCACAAAGGTGACTGTCTCTGTCCCTTCATCTAGAGAGATGCAAGGCTGTGGCCCTGGGCAGTTTCCCTGCAGGCGGCCACACTGAGCTGTCTCTGAGACTGGGAGAACCATTGACCATCATCTCTGAGTAAGTGTGGGCATCTGAAGATGCACTAATGGGAAAGGGGTCTCAGCAAGAAAGTGCAAAGTGTTTGCTGAAGTACACACAGGACTGTGGCCCCATGGTGGGTTTCAGGCAGCTCAGTACAGCTACAGGGAGAGGAAGTGATATTAGACCTCTGTACCTTGCCATCTGCACTCCCTGGCCAGGAGGAATGGCTGGAGCAAGGAAGCCTGGGAAGCAGGTGATTGCCAGTTCCAGCCTAAGGGAATCCTTGTGAACTCTAAGGGCATAATTCCCAGGGCCTTGACTCTTCTGATGGAGGTGCCCTTCTGCTTTCTTTCTCCAGGGATGGAGACTGGTGGACAGTCCTGTCACAAGTCTCAGGCAGAGAGTATAGAGTCCCCAGCGTGCATATGGCCAAAATCTTCCACGGGTAAGTGCCCCCCGCCCAGGCCTGCCTTTTGCACCTTCCTGTTTGTTCTTCCCCCAAGCATTCTCCATTATGCATTATGCACTGAGCAAAGCTGGGGGATAAGGAGAATCAGGCTTGGCCCTCCCCTTCAGAGATGCAGATGACAACCAATTCTAGTGCAGATTGTCCCCCAAGAAGGTGTCCCAAAGGCCCCACAAAGGAGATGTTCTGGTCTGAGTTTGGAGGGCGGCCCGGATCTAGTGAAGAACTCTGGGAGGGATATGCAGGAGACAGGCACAGTCTGTATAATACCTTCTGGGAAGAAAATGGGCAGTTCTTGGAGAGGTGAACGCTTGAGAAGGTGGATGGATAGAGGTACTGGGGAGACAGCAGTATTGGGAGCACTCTAAAGGCCCCTTGGGAATGAGGTCTCAGGCAAAAAAAAAAACTAAGGCTGACCCCTTGAGGTCATCCTCCTGGGTTCCTAGAGCCCCAGGGCCAAGGGGCCTGCCCTTCAAGGTATAGACAGCAGGGAAGGAGGATTTTGTCAAGGCATAGCAGGAGCAGGGTCCTAGTAAAGTCCCACCTTGTCTCCAGGTTGACCCTGTCCCTTTGCATTGCTCCCCCAGGTGGTTGTATGAGGGCCTGAGCCGGGAGAAAGCTGAGGAACTGCTATTGCTGCCTGGAAACTCTGGAGGGGCCTTCCTCATCCGGGAGAGCCAGAGCCGGAGAGGTGGGTAAGCCCAGTCCCAGCCCAGGCCTTCTTCTCAGGGTGGCCTCAGCAGAGGACCCACGGAGAGCAGGATGTCCCTTACTCCTTGTCTCTCAGTAAGCCCAGATTTCCATGGGGCCCTATGGGACCCAGGCTGGGGGGGCGAGGGGATGAAGACAGATCTTGATGGTAAGAGCAAGGCAGCTAACTAGGGTAATCAAAGATGGCTTCCTGCAGGAGTGTTCCTACAGCAGCAAGTTGCCTGGGATGAGGGGTAAGCTTGCAGGACTAGTTAGCAGGAGTGAGCAGGGCCGTAGTCCAGGTCTGTGATAGCAGGTGGGGAGCTTGCACTTTCTCCCCAAGGTAGTAGGAGTTGTTATTCAACAGAGGTAGGTTAGCACTACAACAGGACAGAGACTGTGCTTTGTGGGCCACCTGCTTAGAGTTGGAGGAGAAGGAATGGGCAGTTGAGGGGGGCACTGGGAATCATATCCTCTGATACTACAATCTCTGACACTGAAAATTACAATCTGTGTTCACTCAGGACTTCTGAGGGCTTTGCCTTTGTCTAACTAGGCATTTCCCAAATGCTTTTTTTTTTCTTTCTTTGATGTTAGGGATTGAACTCATGACCTCACACTTACCAGGCAAGCTCTTGAGCCAGCCAAGATAAATCCTCGGTCCTCCAAATGCTTTTGAATGCAGCAGCTTTTCATACTGCAGTCCTAAGAATATTCCTCCACATCCATTCTCTAACAAATGCTTTTCAAGTTCCAGCTGTGTGGGGAGGCGTCAGAGAGGGAAAGAGGCCTGCTGTATGCACTGGCTTTCTGCTCCTTCAGGAAGTTAGGTGAACAGGAACTTACTCAGGGAGCTCTCAGGTCACCTGAAACCAGTGTTTCATGCCACACATTTTGGGAAAAAGCCCTGTTGGAGACTTACCATCCTGCTCATGCTTGTGCTCCAGATGCCAAGAGCCAGATGTGGTATGACTTAGGTAGACATAGGGAGGCCAAATGTGAAGGAGGCCAGAGTACCTGGCCTTGGTGTCAGCCATTCTGGCATCTGACTTTGCTTCCACAAGTGCCCATCAACAGTAGCGTAATAACCTGCATTTAAGTGGGAAGTTGGGCTGGGGGTGTAGCTCAATGATAACGCACTTGTCCTGCAAGTATAAGGCCCCGGACTCAATTCCCAGTACCACAAAAAACACAGGAAAAGTGGGAGTAATGGCCTACAGAGGGGATCCAGGCCTATACAACACCTGGGCAACTGGACTTAGGCCGGATTCCCTTACCCTAACTAAGGGTTCCTTCTTCTCTAAGATGTAACAGGGTCCTGATCTCTTGGTAACTGTTCATCTGGCTCCAGGCTTCCAACACAGACCTCAAGGGACAATAATGGGGGAATTTCAAACACAGTAACAGCTCAGAGAAGAGGCACCGAGGACAGAAGGCAGATCTCCTGCCTCTCCCGGCCCCATCCAGCCTGACTTTACCTCTCTTCTCCTTCCCTTTGGACCTCTCCCCAGCCCCTCTTGCTAATTTTCAGACAGCACTGGCACCTCTACTGTCACATATTGGCTAGGAGAAGGGGGGCTGGCCCCAGTACAGCAGCTGCAAACAGGAAACCACAGCAGCGATACTAACTGGGACGGGGGCCCTGCATACCGACCAACTAGCTAGAGAAGCCACAGGAAGTACTCAGTGCTCAGATGGCTTGCCCTTCCCCTTCTCTGGCCTGGCCCGACCCAGAGTCTAATGACCACACCTTGTTGCCACTGTGCCCTTTTACCCAAGAGGACACATGCACAAAGGGAAGCTGAGTATGGAGGTGTACACCCATCATCACAGCACTCGGGAGGGAGGGAAACTGCAAATTGTAACCCAGCCTGGGCAATTTAGCAATTTAGTGAGACCTTGTCTCAAAATAAAAAGTAAAGAAGGATCCAGGCATGGTGTCACACTCCAGTAGCCCCAGCACTTGGGAGGCTGAGGCAGGAGGATCATTGCAAGTTCAAGACCAGCCTGGGCTACAAAGTGAGCTCAAGACCAGCCTGAATTGCATAGCAAGACCCTGTCTCAAAAAGACAAAAAAAAAAAAAAAAAAAGAAAAGAAGGGCTGGAGATGTAACTCAGTACCGGGCTCAATCCATAGTACTTCCCCCTATTCCACCAAAAAAAAAAAAAAAAAAAAATACAGATTTTCAACCAGGTATAGTGGTGCCAGCCTGTAATCCCAGTACTCGGGAGGCTAATGCAGTAGAATTGCCATGAGTTCAAGGCCATCTTGGGCTACATAGTGAAATATATAGCAAGACTGTATCCCCCCCCAAAAAAAAGTTTTAAAAATGACTTTAAGGATCCACATAATTTATGGGATTAAGGATTAAGGTCCTCATAGTTAATACCAAAAGGGGACATCTCTCATCAAAAGGAGAAGACAGATGCCAATCCTCTAGGAAAAGTAGATGTTTCCCTGGTGTTGAATGTAACCTGTAGGCTTCCTTCTGAGCAGTGTGTAACACATTCACGCTGGACATGTGATGGTACAACCCAGTGGAAACATGTTAAACTGTAGGCTATGACCCAATCATGGTCAAGAAATCCATTCAGTTCAGTGCGTTTAGTTCACTGTGTGTCTCAACCTAGGCTTGTATCAGAGTCGTCTAGACTTGTAAAAATAAAGACATCACGTAGGCAGGAGGATGCACATCTATTATCCTAGAGCAGTTGGGAGGCTGAGGATTGCTAAGAGTTCAAAGCCAGCCTAGACAATATAGTGAGTTCAAGGTCCACCTGAATAATAGTGAGACCCTATCTCAAAAACAAACAAACAAACAATAGAGAGATCTGGGGCCAGATGTCCAGTGTTGCTGATTCAGTTAGGTGTGGGTGGGGCCAGAGCATGTGTCTTTCTAACAAATTCTCAGGTGGTGCTCATGCTGCTGGCCTGGGGACTTCATTTTAATAACTGCTGATCTAGACCTTAGCTGCACATTGGAATCACTTAGAAACTGCAGGTGCCTGTACCCCACTCCTAGCTCTCTGATTTGATTGGTCAGGAATGTACCCTGGGCACTGAAATCTAAAATCTCACTCATGTACTGCCAGAGTCAAGGCTGGACCATCTGTGTTTGCAGTGAAGTAGAGCAGAAATCCCGGTGTAAGATGGGGGTTAGAGCAAATGTCATGTGAGAGTTTTATTTCAGATATTTATAAGTATGTCCTGGGCCACAATATAAAACTTTATTCTGTGGTTTGTGATCAAAAGAAAGCTTGACACCAAAACTCTAGAGGCCCGAATGACATCACACACAGTATGTGGTTCTCATATTTGAGTGTACAGGAATTGGGGTGCTTGTTCACAATGCCAGCTCTGGGGCCTCACCACAGACCTACTAGATCAGGTTGTTGGGGACAGAGGCCAGAAATCTACTTTCTACACAAGTTTTCTAGATGATTCTTCTGTTCTCTTAAGTTTGAAAACAGTTCTAATCTAAAGAACCCCAAATTAAGTAGTAAAGAGATAATGTTAGGGGCTGGGAGTATAGCTCAGCCTTCCTGACAAGTGTGAGATCATTAGTTTGTTCCCTGGTACCAAAACAAAACAAAACAAAACAAAACAAAACAAAACAAAACAAAACAAAACAGGAGTGATAACATCTTCCCAGACTTCCTCTGTCTTACCTGGTCATTTTCTAGACTGAGGAAGCCATGGCTGGGCTCAAGTTGGGCCTGATGCCTTGGTTTATGAAGGGTACCTCCAGAATTTACAGAGGTCACAGAACCTGCTCCAGAAATCAGTGCCAGGATTAGGGACAGGTCCAGACAGCTTCACCCCCTTGCTTTCCTGCTGTCCTGTTGTGTCTGTAAAAGAGACTGATGAGCGAACAAGGCTCCCGCCTCCTGGGTGCTCAGTACTGTCCATCTGGAGCATCTTCCTGAGATCTTCTTCCTGCCAGGCCAAAGCTGCAGCTCCTGCAGGCCAAGGCTTCAGTCAGAAGGGCCTGAGGAGCAGCTTCTCTGAGGCCTCCAAAGAGGAAGTTGGCTGTGTCCTGCTAGGCCTGCTTCCCATGCCCAGCCCCTAATCCAACCCTTGTACTGCTTCCTGGCTTCCTTGTTGGAATACTAATCCCAAAGGCACTGAATATGACATTGCATAGACCTGCTGGAGCTTTCTAGAATTTGGGATCTTTTACTGTCCTTTGCCTTTTTCCTGTGGATATTCTGTACGCCTAGCATCCAGCCATGGCTTTCACTGCACAGGCCAACTGCTCTAAGAACACACCTTGTTCTGTCCAATGCTGCCCTCTGCCACACAGTCCTCCCTCAGCCTGGAAAACCTTGTCCTCTATCTCTCCTGCAGGCAGATGCTCACTCATCCTTCATGACTGGTCCCAGTGTCATCTCCTTGGGGTGTTTGTTATTCTTTGCTCTCAGTTCCTATGGCATCTTAAAAAGACCCCTTCTGCAGCTATAATAAATCCTCCTGGCACTAGGGCTTGAACTCAGGATTTCACACATGCTAACCAAGTGCTCTACTACTAAATTATATTCCTAACCCTTAAATTTACTGCTTAAAGCATAGAGATCCAGGCTTGGTGGCACACACCTATAATGCTGGCACTCAGGAGACTGAGGCAGGAGGATCGCCACAAGTTTGAGGCCAACCTGGGCTACATAGTGAGTACAAGGTCAGCCAAACTACATGGTGAGACCCTCTCTGTCTCAAAAAAAAAAAAATACAAAAACAACAACAAAAATTGCTTATAGTCACAGCTCTGTCTGAATGTTTATCAGACAATCATTCATTTCTTCAACAAATACATATTATTGACTCTTGGGCATTATTTTATTTAAACAGGGCCTTGCTATGTAGCTCCTCTGCCTCAGCCTCCTGAGTGTTGGGATGCCAGGCCTGCCCACCATGCCCAGCTTGGCAGGCACTGTTTTACATAGCAGAGATCTGGCAATATAAAAAGCAAGATCTCTGACACAATCGGGTTGGCCACGTGGACAGTGAACAAAAAATCAGAAAGTCCACGTGGCCACAAAAAATCCACAATGACAAATGCCCTGAGGGACCCTACAGCAGTGCTGCTAAGAGGATACAATGAGGGCTGTGTGTGTGCACCCAGGCCTCCTGGAGGTGCATCAGTAGTAGGCAGCCTGGGGACCTGGGGCAGATCCAAGGAGAAGTAGATCATGCAGGCCTGTCATGAGCCAGGACTTTCTTATTTTTATTGTATTGTATTTATTGTTGTTTTTGAGATAGGGTCTCACTATGTAGTCCAGGCTGGCCTTGAATTTGTAGAGATCCTCCTGCCTTGGGCTCCCAAATGCTGGGATTATAGGTGTGTATTACCATGCCTAGCTGGGTGAGGACTTCAGAGTGATTTTAAATGGGACAGGGAAATTTGATCTGCCCCACCACCTCTGTAGAGAGGACCTTGCAGGGGGTAAGGTGGAAGTGGGAAGGAAGTGGGGTGTTGTGGGACACTCTGTCTGGGTGAGCATGGCTTTGTTCCAGATGTGTTCTGAATGTAGACCTAGGGCTTTCTGACTGCCCCCAAAGGGCAGAGGGCTGGGTGTGAGTTGTACCTGAGGGGAAGCAATCAGGGTGACTGCAGGGTTGGTGCTGAGTAACACTGTCTGCTGTGCTGGGAGAATGGCAGGGTGTAAATCAGAACCACTGTCGGGAGGCTCATGATGGTGTGTGGGGTGAGGTTGGAGACAGGAGATGGCAGAATAGGTCACTTGGGCCACAGAGCATTTGTGGCTGGCAAGCCTGTAGCTAATATGTCTTCTAAGCAGGGAAGGCATTCCAGAAGAAATTGAGTAGAACTGAGTCTTAGAAGGCAGGCAGGGATGTCAGGTGCTGCATTGTCTGCCTGTAATCCCAGTTACCCAAATGCTGAGGCAGGAAGATCACAAGTTTGAGACCAGCCTGGGCAATTTAATAAGACCCTGTCTCAAAAGAGAAATAAATAAATAAATAAATAAATAAATAAGGATATAGTTCAGTTACCGCTGGCTCTGAACTCTAGTACCATGCACACACACACACACACACACACACACACACAAAGAAGCAATACGGGGTTATGGAAGAATGTTCCACATAAAAAAAACAAAGTAACCAAAGGCCCAGAGACCAGATCTTGGATGTGCCAATATGTGGAATGGTTTACCTGCTGCTCTACATGAATCCCTGGGTGATCTGGTAAGACCAGGACCATTGTTACCCCCTTTATGGGAGAAGAAACAGACCAGGGAGTCAGTTGTTGTGCCTTAACAGACACAGCTAGTAAGCATGGCCCACAGGGGCCTTGCAGTGTATGACCATGTGGGATTTTTTTTTTTTTTTTTTTTTTTGGTATTGGGGATCGAACTCACAACCTCATACTTACCAGGCAAGCACTTGAGCCACTGAGCTAAATCCCCAGCCCCTGTGTGGGATTTGAACTCAGGCATTCTGAGCTATACAGCAGGTTTCCGAGAACTGAGAGAGCAGTAGGTATCTAGGACTGGGGGGCTGCTGCAGGAAGGATCAGCAGGATTCTAGAGAGGCAACACAGGCCAAGGCCAGTCACAGATGGCCTTGGTGAGATGCCCCATTGTGAGGCTGGCAGGACTAGCCTCTTAATCTGAGCCTGCCAGCTGGATCCTCCATGTAGCTTCCCTTTCTGGTTCTAATGACTGCGGTGACAGTGGCCAGGGTCAGGTGGCTGAAGCACAGGCAGAGGATGTGAGGTCTTGGTCATAAATTCAGCTGGGTTGATTAGCCTTCCGGGCCTATTTTCAGATCTGCAGCACTCTCTCAACCACAGGGCTTTTTCAGGGTCACAATACAACTGAACCCCTTACTAATCCAATGATTTAAAAATATAGGCTGACCAAAACTTGCATATTGTTGGGTTAACTTTTACAAGATAATATAACAGGAAATATAAAAACAATTTTTCTTAAAAACGACAATTTTATCAGATTTATTCAATACAAGAATGGGCTGGTTGAAATGACACTGCCTGAGCGGTGCTGGGGATCCTCAGTGCGGAAGCAGCTGTGCTGCCCAAGTGGGGTACACTGTGAAGAGCTTAGAGAGGGGCTCCTCTCAACGGCACAGAGCTCAAGTATCAAGGCAGGCAACTGGAACAACAAAAGAAGCAGATCTTTACACTTCTCAAAGGACAGTGACTTTGGATCACCTTGTTAAATTCAATTTTAGTTCTAATATCTTTTTTTTTTGTAGATTCCTTAGGATTTTGTACATATATGATCATCCTACCTGTAAATTGACAACTTTACTGATTACTTTCCAATCTATATACCTTTTATTTTTCTGACTGCACTCACTAGGACTTCTAATAGAACACTGAGTAAAAATGGTAACATTATTGCTTTGTTCTCATTTTTTTTCTTTTTTCTTTTTAATTTTTTGAGACAGGATCTTCTATTGTAGTTCAGGCTGGCTTTGAATTCATTGTGTAGCCCTGGCTGGCCTCAAATTCGCATTGCCTCCTGCCTCAGGCCCCCAAGTGCTGGGATTACAGATGTGTGCCATCATACTCGACTTGTTTCCGTTCTTGTAAGGAAAAAATTCAGTATTTTCCATTAAGTATGATATAGAGCTCTTACAGAAGCTCTGTATCAAGAGGAAAGCTGCCTTCTACAGTAGGCAGAATGATAGCCTCCCTCAGAATGCCCAAGTTCTAATCCCCAGAACCTTACATTAAAAAAAGAGTTTGCATACAGTTAAGGATTTTAAATAACACTCCCACCTGTGTGCTGGGAACCGAACCTGGGGCTCAGTACATTCTAGGCAAGTGCTCGACCACTGACCTATGCCTCAGCCTGAGGTTAAGGATTTTGAGGTGGAGATTATCTGGAATTATCCAGATGTACCCCGTATAATCACAAGGGTCCATCAAGAAGAAGGCAGGGCGTCCAAGCTTGAGACTGGAAGATGCCAGTGGCTTTGAAGATGGAGGAAGAGTCCATTAGCTGGGAGATGCGGAGGGTGTCTAGAAACTGGAAAAGAGGAAGGAATGAGTTCTCTGTTAGACTTTAGTCTTGCTGATACCTTTTCAGTTCAGTGAGACTCACTTTTTAGACATCTTGATCTCAAGAATTATAAAATTATAAATTTGTCATGTAAAACCACTAAACTGATAGTAATTTGTTACAGTAGCAACAGGAGACTCTCTTTAGTATTTGCATTTCAGGAAAATGAATTTCCTGCATTTTTTTTTTTTTAGATAGGGTCTTGCTATGCAATTCAGGATTGCCTTAAACTCACTATATAGTTTACTTTTAGCCCAGGTTTACCTCCAATTTATAGTGATCCTCCTGCCTTAGCCTCCCAAATGCTGAGATTATAGGTATGGACCAGTCAGTATGCCCAGCTTGGATTTTTCAAAATGATTTTTTTCTTCTTCAGTATATTAATCTGGTGAATTATATTTATATTCATTTTTTATATCTTTAACTAAATAACAAATTTTAATTATATATATATATAATATATATATATATATATTATATATATATATATATTTTGTGGTTTTATTTTTGGTTTTTGTGAGACAGAGTCTCAGTGTGTAGCCCAGACAGGCCTCCAACTCATGGCCATCTGCCTGCCTCATCCTCCTGAGTGCTGGGATTACAGACATAGGTCACCATACCTGGCTACTGGTATATATATATATATATATATATATATATATATATATATATATATATTTTATTCTATGGTTGTATCAAAATTTTGTTACCTTGTATTATTGGCACTTGGGATGTCTCCACATTTTTATCTTAGAAACCATGCTTTTTAAATTATTTTGACTATTGAAGATTGAAACCAGGACGCACTTAAGCTATATTTCCACTCCTTTTTATTTTTTACTTTGAGACAAGGTCTCATTACGTTGTCCAGGCTGGCCTTGTACTTGCAGTCCTCATGCTTCAGACTCCCAAGTAGCAGGAATTGGTGGGTGTTGTGGTGCACTTTTGTAATCGCAGTACTGAGATGGGAGGATTACCTTGAGTTTGAGGCCACCCTGGGGTACACTATGGTTCCAGGCCATCCTGAACTACACAGTGAGACCCTGTCTCAAAAACAAACTAGGCTGGGGTTTTAGCTCAGTGGCACAGCGCCAGCCTGGCAAATGCAAGGCCATGAATTTGATTCTTGGTACCAAACAACAACAAACCAAGTAGCTGGGATTATAGGTATGGGTACACCATGCCCAGCCTATGAAAGACTTTTGTGAGTCTTACTAGTTTATGGATTTTTTTTTTTCTTTTTGAGACAGGGTCTCTATGCAGTTCAGGCTGGCCTTGAGCTCACTTTGTAGCCCAGGCTGGTCTCGAACTCTCAACAATCCACCTACCTCAGCCTTCCGAGTGCTGAGATTACAGGTGTGAGCCATCACGCCTGACTGTTTATGGATTTCATAAGTGTTTTTTTTCTTTTTTTTCTTTTTTTTTAGTACTGAAGATTGAACCACAGAGCCTTTATACTGAGGTACATCTCCAGTTCTGTTGTCTCTTTCTCTTTTTTTTTTGAGACAGGATCTTGCTGTATAGTCCAGGCTGGCCTTGAGCTCACTTATGTAACCCAGGCTGTCTTTGAATTTAAGGCATTCCTCCTGCCTCAATCTCCCAAGTGCTAGGATTACAAGTGTGTGTTACCATGCCTGGCTCCAGTTTTGGTTTTGTTTTGTTTTTTGAGAAAAAGGAAAAGAGGATGGGTCTTAGAGTCTCACTAAATTGCTAAATTGTCCAGGCTGTACTTGAATTTGGAGTCCTCCTGCCTCAGCCTCCCAGACTCTTGGCATTGTAAGTGTGCCGAAATTTGTTACTGATCTTTTCAAAGAACTGACATTTGACTGGGAATAGTGGTACATGCTTGTAGCCTGCCAGAATTTGGGAGCCTGAAGCAGGAGGAATGTGATGAGTTTGAAACCAGTCAACCTGAGATACATGATGAGTTCAAGGACGGCCTGAACTACATAACGAGACTTCATCTCAAAAAAAAAAAAAAAATGACATTTGTTTCCATTGATTCTTTTCTATTTCTGGTATCAATTATGTCTTCTTTATTTCCTTCTTAAATAAGACTTAAATAATTTTATATTTATGTAAATAATATAATATTTAAAGTTACAAAAGTACCGTTAAGCACTGCTTCCGACATCCCACAATTTTGTGTGTGTGTCATGTAGCAAAAGCATGGCCTTGTGCATGTAAGCATGTGTTCTACCACTGAAGCTCCAACCCAGCTTTTTTTTGAGACTGGATCTCACACTCTCAGCAATCCTTCTGCCTCTGCCCCCCAAACGTTGGTGAAGCAGGAAACTCCACGGGATCCCTGACAGAACCAAGAGACATGGAGTTTTAGGAACAAAGAGCAGTTTATTGCTAGTGTCTCTCCAGGGAACAAATGTTCCCCTGATAGTGGAAAGCAAAGCCCTGCTTTCACTTTTTATTGTTTCTATTCTATGGGGCAATATTTCATTGGAAATCAGCACAAAGCAAAGTTACAGAAGCAAAAGTAATGATTAAAGGTGATGAAGTTATCAAAGGCTGCAGGGAGTTCAGATGGGGGTTGCACAGTAACCAAGGAGAGTGGAAAGCTCTCTGGAGCCTTCTAAGTCCACTGTGATTTGTTGACATAATCTCTTGGCTGTACTGTACACAGCCATGGTCACAGTCATCCATATCCTCAAGAAGCTTAGCTGCCTCAGTTTCCCTGGGGAGCTTAGCTGCATAGTTGACCCATAGTTGCCCAGTTTCACCCCAGTCACTGGGGATACAAGCATGTCTCACTACATCTGGCTTCCTCATCAGCTTTTTTTTTACCCTCCGGTACCAAGAATTGAATTTAGGACTTCGCACTTGCCAGGCAGGCACTGTGCTTTTGAGCTATAGCCCAGGCCCTTCCTCATCAGCTTCTTGTGTTTATTTCTAATTTATTTCTGCTGAGGTAAAAAAGCATACTTGTAATCATTTCAGTCCTTTTTAGTTTTTGTTTTTGTGACCCAAACTACAGTTGATCTTAATGTTCCATGTATGCTTGGAAGAAAATGGGTGCAGGGTTCTGTTTGATGCTGCTTGACTGTGATTGCTTTGTTCAACTCTCCTCTGTCTCCATTGCCTGTCAGTTACTCTGAGGACCACTAAAATCTCCAATTATGGGTTTCTCATTTCTCTGGTCAGTTCTGTCAGTCTTTCATATATACATTTTTTTGTTTGTTTTGAGACAGGGTCTCACTCTATAATTCAGGCTAGCCTTGCACTCACTGTATAACCCAGGCTGGCCTAGAATTCAGTCATCCAGCCTTAGCCTCCCAAGTGCTGGGATTACAGGTGTGACCCACTATTTCTGATAATAGTCTTGGTTTTGAACTTCACTTTGTCTGGTATTAATATAGCTACCAACTTTCCTATGATTGTTTGCATGATACATCTTTTTCCATCTTTTTACTTTTAGCCTGTTTTAATTTTTGAAATATGTTCATCATATCCTTAGGTTTTGGTTTTAAAATCCAGTTTGATGATTTCTTGTTATTTCACTTCACACCTTCTTCCCATTGGTGGCTTAAAAATGAATCCCAGCTAGGAATGTAACTCAAGAAAGAAAAAAATGAAGTCTACTTTAAATTTCTTTTTATTTTTTAGTACATGTGCTGCTGAAGCAAGCATTTTTCAAATTTATTTTTTAAATGTATTTTTATGCTTTGGTTATTTATTTATTTATTTATTTATTTGAGACAGAGTCTCACTATGTAGCCCAGGCTGACCTTGAGCTCATGGTGATCCTCCTGCCTCAGGCTCCTACCTCAGGTTTATAAAATGCTTTTATATGCATCATCATTTGTTGAAAAAAAATCTGCTAGTGGAGGCCTATGTGTTATACAATTTTATATGTGTTTTATTTTTCAAGCATGTGCTTTGTCCTTGTGACCAGTTTTTGTTGTGGTTATTGTTGTTGTTTTTTAAGACAAGAGTCTCACCATGCAGTTCAGGTTGTCCTTGAACTCAGTATATAGACCAGGCTGGGCTTGAATTGACTATGTAGCCCAGGTGGCCTTAGACTCACAGAGATCCTCCAGCCTCCACCTCCTGAGTGCTAGGATTACAGGAGATTGTTTTTGAATCCAGGGCCTTGTGCATGCTAGATAACTGTTCTACCACTGAGCTACACACCCTGCCCTTAGCCAGTTCTTTTTGATTCTTAGAAATCAAATTTTTTATTGAAATCTATCAAACTAAACACTTTAAGTGTATGCATATAGAAATTATACCTCAGAGGCTAGGGGTATAGCTTAATAGTGGATCATGTGCCTGGCATGTATAAGGCCCTGGTTTCAATCTTTAGCATTAGGGGGAAAAAACAGTAAGAGAAGAAATTATACCTCAATACAGTTTATTAAAAAGAGAAATCTAGGGGCTGGGGATTTAGCTCATTGGTGTAAGCGCCTGCCTGGCAAGCACAAGGTCATGAGTTCAATCCTTGGTACCAAAAAAAAAAAAAAAGAAAGAAATTTAAACCAGGCATGCAGGTGCACTCCTATAATTCCAGCACTTAGGAGGCAAAGGCAGGACAGTCACCACAAGTTCAAGGTCAGCCTGGTTACATAGTGAGTTTGTGAATTCAAGGCCAGGCTGAACGACAGTGTGAGATCTTGTTTCAAAAAAGCAAACAAATTTTTAAAAAGGGAGAATAATAATAAAGCTAATATTCATGTACTCACTGGTCAAATCAAGAAATTGTACAACAGCCATCCCTTTAAAGTCCTTTGCATGCTTTACTGTATCTTATCACTCAGATGCCTCTCTATGCCTCGGCATACAGGTAAACCCTATGCAACACAGAATGTAGCCCTATCTGTTTTTAAACTTTAAATAGGATCTGCTGGATGTGATGGTGTATACCTATAATCCCAACACTTGGGAGACTGAGGTGGAAAGTTTGCTATAAGTTAAGAGGCCAGCCTGAACTCCACAGTGAAATTGTCTCGAAAAGACACAAGCATGGTGATGCACTCCTATAATTCCAGCACTTGGGAGGCTGAGGTAGGAGGATTGTTGCAAGTTTGAGACCAGCCTGGGCTAGAAAGTGAGCCCAATCAGCCTGAACTGCATAGTGAGACCCTGTCTCAAAACAAAACAAAACCAAACCCACAAAAAACAAAACAAGGTAGGTGCTTATGTCGCTGAGCTAAATCCCCAGCCCTCGAAAAACAAAACACAAGCCAAAACTAAACTAAAATGTTTCAGCAGGGTATGGTGGCACATGCTTTGTAATCCCTTTGGGAAGTTGAGGAAAATCATGAACTGTTTCCAAAGTGGCTTGTGTTGGTTTCTCTTTCAACAGGGTAAGAGCTCCTATTTCTCTACCTCATTGACTTCTCCTTGACAGATCTGTACATTCCCACCCTTCTGCAACCTGTCTTTACACTGACAGGTACTGACCCTATACTGAGGGCTGTGTGTGCAAGACCCACCTCTTCCTCACAGATCCTATCTATATTTTGAACATGTCATGTATGAACAAGACAGCAAGTCTTTGTCCTGTCTTTGACCACACAATTCTCCAGTGCTTGGGCCACAACATGTCTTCCTTCTCCCTGCCTGAGTGGGGCCAAGGTCCTAGCGGGGCCTGAGAACCACTCCTGCATCCCTTCCTCCTCAGGCTGCTACTCCTTGTCAGTCCGACTCAGCCGTCCCGCATCTTGGGACCGGGTCAGACACTATAGGATCCAGCGCCTTGACAATGGCTGGGTGTACATCTCTCCTCGCCTCACCTTTCCCTCACTCCAGGACCTGGTGGACCATTACTCAGGTATGGCCTTTATTGTCTCCCTGAAATACAGGATGGGGGGCCTAGGAGGTAGGCAGTTGTGCCCTTAGGCACCTGACCTGCTGGACATCATCCATGCAGGACAGCGACACCATCCCCATGCCAGTCCCAGTACTGAGACAAAATGGGAGCCTGGGCTTCATCGCACTGTGAAGGAGCTACAGGCCGCAGACAAAGCCAGCGCCTCTCTACCACAGTGGTTCTCAATCAGGGTGCCTGGCAGCAGGCAGAGTTCTCTCTCCAGTTCTGACTAGCCATTTCCTGGGGCCTGACCTGTAACAGACACTGGAAAATGTGGTCAGTGTCAGGTAGAAAACCTTTCTTAGGAAAACTGTCCAGGGCCAGGGATTTAGCTCAGTGGCGTAAGTGCCTGCCTTGTAAGTGCTTCAATCCCTGGTACCAAACCAAAAAAAAAAAAAAAAAAAGGAAAACTGGCCAGATTATTCCACATAGTGGATACCAACAATGCTACATGCAAGCACAGCATTCTTTACCTTGCCTTTCTTTCCAAAGAACTTTCTTAGCCAGAGGACACAGAGGTCCATTAATTTCCCCAATGAGTCAAGTTTCCCTGAACTCAACCCAGATGGACTGTGACTGCGTCTCAACCTCCAGAACAGTTTGGGCCCGTGGCCTGCTACTCTGGTGACCATGCCCCCACCTGCAAGTATGGAAAGCTATCAGGGAGGGACACCAGGGAGAGGCATCAGAGACATCAAAGGTCGTTTCTCTTCCTCAGAGCTGGCAGATGACATCTGCTGTGTCCTCAAGAAGCCTTGTGCCCTGCAGAGGTGCAGCCCACTCCCTGTCAAGGACATACCCCCACCCATGACCGTGCAGAGGACATCGCTCAACTGGAAAGAACTGGACAGGTGAGAGGATCCCTGGAAAAAATCAGAGGCAGAACAAAGAAGCATTAGAACCTAGACCTGGGAACACAGAACATAAAATGGGCCTATTGTGCTTAGTGACACTTGGACCAGCACTCTCTTGAATCGAGCTCAGTGGGGTGAGGGGTGGCATGGGGTAACAGAGGGGACAAAGCCAGCGTGGTCCCCAAGGTTGGAGAAAGTGGAGGAGCCCAAGCCCGTGTGGGGAGTCAAGGTGGGATTTGATGTGACAGGGAACAGGGATCCCGAGTTTGTCTGAGTAACTCAGCAGTTTTGAAAGCAGTGTGCTGTGTGCAGGTAGCTGTCTCCCTTCCTAATTTCTCCCTGACCCCCACTCCACAGCTCCCTCCTGTTTTCTGAAGCACCTACCACTGGGGAAGCATCTCTTCTCAGTGACGGGCTCCGGGAGTCCCTCAGTTCCTACATCAGCTTGACAGAGGATGTCTCCTTGGATGATGCCAAGGTCAATGCCAAGGTCAGAAGCAGAGGTCGAAGGGGGAACCAAGGCTGTGGCACCTAGAAGCCCATGGTGTGACAGGAGGCCTGGGATACAAGTGCATCCAGGGTTCCACCTAAACCCTCTGCTTCTTTTTCTTGGCCCTAAGAAGTCATTTACTTGTCCCCTGGCTCTGACCCTACCTGCAGCTTCTATTTGGAATGCAGGACAGTTGGGAATAGGATCAGGGCTCCAAGAAAAGAATAAACTACCCCTGGGATCTGTCAGGTCCTAATTTTGACAATTCCAGCTCTACATGAATCCCATTCTGCATGCTGTTAACCAGCCCTATTTACAGTGTATTAGTCACCACTAACATAGAGGGAAAAAAAATCATTTTACTACACCAACGTACTCTCTTACCTTGGCAAGTAGGACTGTGGCCCAGAAGGAAAAGACAAGCAAGTAGGTTAGTGGCTGATCACAGCAGCAAATCCTGGGTGTTTAGCCTTCACCTGACCCCCAGAACAAGCAGGATCATTGTCAATCCAGGTCCTCAAATGTCACCTGCGAGCCCCTTCTCTGTACAGTCCCAGCTTTCAGTTGTCCATTCTGTTGTTTATTCAAAACCAATCAAGTTCTCCCAATCTCCCCAGCCTAGTCATCTTGTGGCCAAATACAAAATGAACCCTCCCCTCTCCTCGCCAACCATCTCACTGTGTAGCTCAGGTTTGTATCTTGCCTTAGCCTCCCAAGATTAGAGGCTTGCATCCCTGCAACTGGCCTAAAGTAACACTGGTTGAGCCTAACATGCTGTAGATGAGCACAGAGCAGTGTGCAGTACATGGGTATGAGAAGGTAGTGAGCCCTCTCCCCACAATGCACCTGAGCACAGCCTGCACCAACTACACCCCGTTTTCCCTGCTGCCCACAATAAGAGGGAAGCTTGGCTGCAGTGGCTAAGGGAGCAGAGAGAAAAAGGAGCTGTCTCCTCCAACGCTCCTCCGAGGTTCCAGGTGAAGTAGGGAAGTGTTTACCAGGTACCATCAGCAGGTTCTCATTAAAGATTTGTTTATTCAAGTATCTGAAAGCATTCTAAATGGAAACACTGCTGTTTGTACTGTGCTATGGACCACAAATGTACTGCCATACTGTTTTCAGAAGACTTGAAATGCCACTGATAGTTTAAAAACTGTACACTGGATAAAGAACTGAGGAAGACAATTTAATGTTTCATCCGGATTCAGAGGTGCATCAAATTAAATGACAGCTCCACTTGGCAAATGGCTGTTACATGATGGTATCCAAGAAACAGTTGGTGACGGATAAATTCAAAAATGCTTTCCCCAAAGCAGATGGTTCTTTAGAAAGTTTTGGGTCACAGCCCTTGTAGAAAACACTGCCGCCCAACATTCTAATTCTTGGTCCAGGAAACATGGGTCTTCAGGTTCCATGTGGCCAGGTTGCCCCAACAATCATTTTTCTGTGCTGTTATTAGAGGGTCCTTTGGACTGGACAAGAAACAGGTGGGAGGTGTCCACTATCAGTCATAGTGGATGGCAGTGTAAAAGATGATCCAGATGACCTAGAGGGCAGACGAGCAATGCTTATAGGTTACCAAATCCACAAAGTAAGGATGTGCATACAGAGCAGTCCCCTAGTGTTACCCAATACATAACCCAGTGGGAAGGAGGCCTAGTTATTTCACTAACCTCAGGCTGTCTGTAACCACGCACAGGACAGCCTACCTATGCTCACAAAGGGACCTCCTGATAACTCCCTACCCTCACCAGACAGCACCCTGGTCCCAGGGAATGGCGGTACAGATATGGAATCAATATACAGAAGGCTGCATTGCTGCAAGTTTGAGGGCAGCTTGGGGTACACGGCAAGATGCTGTCAAACAAAACAAAAACCAAACCAGACAACCAGACACAGTAGCTCTGACCTGTAATCTCAACTCTCTGGGAGGCTGAGGCAAGAGGACTGAAAGTATGAGGCCAGCCCAGGCAACTGTTGCAAAATAAAAATGGCTGAAGATGTAGCTCAGTGCTTCTTGGGGTCAATACACACACGCACACATGCACGCACGCACATAAAATAAAATAAGTTCCAGGTGTGTAATCCCAGTAGTCGAGTGCCTGAGGTAGGAGGATTGCTATGCGTTTGAGGCCAGCCTGGGTTACACAGTGAATTCAAGACCAGTCTGAACTAAAAGCAAGACTCTGTCTCAAAAAACTTAAAACAACAAAAACAAAACCAAAAAGCTGTACCAAAAATAGAGATACTCTGATACCACTTCTCAGAGTTTACTGGTTTGGAGTAGGGTCTGAACACATATGGATATAATTTTTATTAAAAATTATAGTTTTTAATATAATTGGATATATATAATTATTTTGTGGCAGAGTTGCTATGCTGTGCAGGCTGACCTCAAACTCACCATCCAACTGCCTTCACCTCCCAAGCAGCTGGGATCACAAACATCCACCACTATGGCTGGCTCAGAATTTTTGAATAACTGAAATATAATTCACATTCTACAAAGTTTGCCCCCCGCCCTTTTTTTTTGGTATTGGGGATCGAGCTCACGTCTGCATGCTTGCAAGGCGGGCGCTTATGCCACTGAGCTAAATCCCCAGCCCCAAAGTTTGCCCTTTTAAAAGTGTACAGTTTAAAAAAAAATGCTAAGAAGGCTGGGGATTAGCTCAGCAGCATAAGTGCCTGCCTGGCAATTGCTAGGTTGTGAGTTTAATCCCTGTTACAAAAAAAAAAAAAAAAAGTGTACAGTTTGAGTGACCTCAAACTTTTCAATTTGAGACAGGGTCTCACTATGTAGTTTAGGCTAGACCTGAACTGACTATGTATATACCCCAGGCTAGATTGAACATTATGATAATCCTCATGCCTCAGCCTCCCAACTGCTGGGATTATAAGCAGGTGCCACCACACCTGGCCGGAAATTTTTAGTATGTTAACAAAGTTGTGCCAATATAAACACTGATTCCCAAATAGCACTCCAAGAAGTAAGTCTGTTCCCATGACCAGTTATTACTTCCTAGTTCTCCCTTTCCTCAGCAACTGGAAACCACTTCTGTCTCTAGAGACTTGCCTATTTTAGGACATTTCACATGAATAGTGAGTGAACTGGAGAATGAACCTACATCCCATGTACTAAACTATACTCCTCGCCTTCTTAAAAATTTATTTTGGAAAAAAAAAAAAAAGTTTTTTGCAACAGGCTCTCCCTAAATTGCGTGGTTGTTCAATCCCCCTTCCGCAGTCTCCCAGAGTGCTGACGCTACAGCATTATGCCTGACTTCAAAATACAGTTTTTTTTGTGTCTAGATTCTTCCACTTAGCATTGTTTTCAAGGTTGTAGTATGTATGAAAACTTACAACTTTCTTTTTTTAAACTTACAACTTTTTTAATGGCCAAATAACATTCTACATCAGGGGATGGGGATTTGTACTTTATAACTATTACAAATAACTTTTTAAGTGCATTAAATGTTTCCCAGTTTCTCATTTGTAGCCAGGCCAGGGTTTAGTATGAGATGAAGCTGACAGTGGGCCCTGGGTCTGCGCATTATAAAAGAGCCACTGTACAGCATCTCATACCACATCTTTTGGGACAGCCTGGCTCAAGAGAGGGGATCATGCCATCCCCAAGGGCCTTCTGAACAAAGCAACACTTCAACCACATAGCTGAACTCAATCACTGGGCTTCCCTTGCATGAATGACATCTCATGGAAGGAACAGAACCTGTAGAACTGCCAGATACATACCATGAACAAAGCAAAAGATGTCATAAATCCTTCTTTTGTGAGTTCCCACGTGCCACCATATTCTTCCTCATCAATCTGTAGGTAATTGCTGAAGTAGAGGTACAGGACTCCTGCATTGATCAGGCAGAATCTGGAGCGATGAAAGACAGATACCAAACACAAACTGTAACCTTAGCAGACTCAAAGCTCCCACCAGACTGCTAAGCTGTTAGAACTACAGTTCACTGTCTGCATGTGTCTCCCACCAGGCAGGGGTGACCTAGAGAAAGAAAAGCTTCAAGCTCAGGAATGTGGGCTTTAGATGAGATCTGCTTCATTTTATGAGACCTTCTGCACATCTCTTGACAGGTATCTCAGTTCCTTTATGTATAGAATGAGGAAGCTGAAGAACATGATGTCAGGAGCAAGTGAACTAATATACAAAAGTGGGGTGTGGTGGTACATGCCTGAAATTCTAGCACTCAAGGAGGCTGAGGCAGGAGGGTCCCTGTGAATCTGAGAACAGTCTGTGCTACATAATGAGTTTAATGCCAGCCTGAACTACATGATAAGACTTTCTCAGAAAACAAAAAGCATAGCTCAGTGGCAAAGTACTTGCTTAGCATGAACAGGGCCCTGGGTTAGATCTCCAGTACATATACTGGATAACATATACTGCTATTCCCCTAAGCTCCCTGAAGTAAGACACAATGGCCACCCAACTACCCAAACAGAACCTGTATCAGACATGGCCTTTACATAGTCCCAGATGAGGGGCTGCTGTGGGACAAATGTAGTAAACTACTTTTTTTTGAGACTGTTTCATTATGCAGTTCAGGCTGACCTGGAACTCACTTTGTAGCCCAGGTTCCCCTCGAACTCACAACAATCCTCCTGCCTCAGCCTCCTGAGTGCTGGGATTATAGGCATGTGCCACCATGCACAACCTTAGACGACTTCTTTACAGCCTAGTAAAACAAGCAACAGCACAGGCCCCTGCAGAGTTCCTCAGGGGAGATCATTCTGGATGTGTGTCTGCCACTGCACTTGGTCAGGTGGTAGGGACAAAGAATAGCAACAGCTGGGCATGGTGGTGCACGCCTGTAATCCCAGCACTTTGGGAGGCTGAGAGAGGAAAACTGAACTGAGTTTGAAGCCAGCCTGAATTATATAGGGAGACACTCAAAACAAAACAAAACAAAACAGAAACAGAGCAACAAAAAGTAAAATTGAAGCCAGAAGTCTGTGGACATCCCCAGGGAAGCCTCCCTCACTATTTACCTGTTTTCATTAGTGCATCCTGGTTAAAAAGACAGATTAAAAAGTTTCATCTTGGCTGATCTGTTCATGCACATAATATACTTCCAACAGTTTCACCTCCCATCATCCCCCCCTTGCCACGGTCTCCCCTCCCAGAAAAGTCCTTGACCCCATAATGAATTTAGCTGATGCAGGAACTAGAATGCAGTGAGCATAATGCAATACCCTGCTGTACTCATCTCTTGGTTTGATGAAGTGATCAAGACTGTCTGGAGGTCTTTCAGTTATTGCACCCAACCTAAGGGGGTGCGCTGTGTGTCTCGGGCCACATCCCATCTAAAGGCAGGGGCAGGAGAATGCAAAGGCTGGAGTAAAGTAGAATGGCAGGGTCTGAGCTTCCCACATACAAGGCCAAGAGTCCAACTCCCCAGTTCTCTCTCCCCAGAAAGAGGCAGAGAGAACAGGCTCCCACCAGTGGAAAGAGACCAGTATGGAGCAGTTCAATGGAGCCCAATGGGCTTATAATCAGCATGCAGGGTAGGGGAGACCTTGAGGCTGTGTTAGCAGGTTGGGAGGGTATGAAACTTTGGAAGTCTAGCTCATGAGCACAAGGACTTTCTTGTGAGCAGAAGCAGGGGTGAGGAAGACTGGGTAGACCTGTGGGCACCATACATTTTAGGACATGGGAGCCAGGACAGAGAGTGGGCAAGTGGCTGAATGAGGAGGTAAAAAGAGCCAAAGACTTCATGCCTGGGAGCATAATGGTTCCAACAATAGAGGCACAGAGTGAGGAAGAACAGAAAGTTTTTCTTGGATTTCACACAAAGTACAGTGTTTGACTTGGTCGAGTTGTGGCCACTTCCTTATCTTGTGCCAGAAATCTTGGAACCCAGCCAATACCAGCCACCTTCTGAAAGGAACTTAGTTTTTGGATTTTTTAGCTCTAACTGCAGATCACTGAAGGAAGCTAGAAATGTCACTCTGGATAAAAAAAAAAAAAAAAAAAAAAAAAAATTGGCCGGGCATGGTGGCACACACATGTAATCCCAGCACTCGGGAGATAGGCAGGAAGATCACTGCAAGTTCAAGACCAGCCTGGGCTACAAAATGAGCTCAAGGCCAGCCTGAACTGCATAGTGAGACCTTGTTTCAAAAAGAAAAGAAAAAAAAAAAGCCATTCTGAGATTCAGATAAGCTGGACTGGAGCTCTACAGACTCAAGGAGTGGGGAATGACAAGGAAAAAAGGCCCTGCCTTCCTGGGCTTATATAATACTAAGTAGGAAGTGAAGTCGAAGAAACAAAGGTGTTTAAATCCAAGTTTGGTGGTCTTAGGAAAGACTGGAAGGGCTTTATATTAATCATATTAATGCTGAGCATTAAATATGCGCACAATCTAGCTAGCTAGATGGCAGTGCTGGGATATGGGGGATTTTGTTATTGTTGTATTTTTGGTTTTTGAGACAGGGTCTCATTATGTAGTTCAAACTGGCCTTGAACTTACTATGCAGTCCAAGTTGGCCATGAATTCATGGTGATCCTCTTGTCTCAGCCTCCCAAGAGCTGTGATCACAGGCATGTGCTACCATGCCTAGGGGGATACTGAGGACTGGACACCAGGGTCTTTACCCTCAGCTGAATATCCACAGCACCTCACCCCTGCTGCCTTTCTAAGATAAGGTCTCAATAAGTTGCCCAGGCTGGGCTTGAACTTATGATCCTCTTGCTCAGTCTCCCAGAATGCTGAGATTATAGGTGTGTGCTATCACACCTGGTGCAATTTTTGTTTTACATGGTGGCCCATGCCTATAATCTCAGTACTCGGAGGCTTGAGACAGGAGAATCATAAGTTTGAGCCCAGCCTAGATGATTTCATTACTCAGTAAAATCCTGTCTCAAAAAAGAAAATGGGATAGGGATATAGCTTAGCGTGAAAGCTCTGAGTTCAATCCCCAGTATAAAATCAATCAATCAATTTACCCCAGAGGCTGGAGTTTAAAAACAATGACTCTATAACAAATAACCTGCCCTCAGGGCTGGAAAACTACACCATAATGGAATAGCATTTTTTCAAGTTCAAGACCAGCCTGAACTACATAGTGACACCCTGTCTCCAAAAACAAAAGAAAAGAAAACAAAACACCATGACCTTGGCCTTTCCAAGAGCAGGAGAAAAGGTACTAACCAAAAGAAGAAAGAGATTTGTTTGGGGTGAGAAAAATGCTCTGGCAGACAGTATAGGATTGAACTCCAGAAAATGGAGTTCCTAACCCTAAAAGACTGGCACCAGCACTATGGATAGGCCACAGTGCATTCATTCCCATACATCTTGCTTCCCATTTTCTCAGCAGCCAAATTAGTCATGTAGTGACGGAAGTGAACCATTTATAAACTGTCAACAATACACTAAACACTATATTGAGCAATTTATCTGTGTCATAGTTAATTCCCATCAGTTATTCTCCCTGTCCCCAGTTTACAGGGCAAGAGAATGAGTCTCAAAGACATAGGCTCAAAATTATGTAGTTTGAGAGTGGCACTCCTAAAATGGGCATGGTGGTGCCTGCCTACAATTTCAGGAAGATTGAGGAGTGTAAGGCCAGCCTAGGTTACAGTGATACCCCATCTTGAAAGGCAAACAAAACAAAACAAAACAAAACAAAACAAAACAGGTGTGGTAAACCACATCTTAATTCTAGCACTTTGGGAAGTGAGGTAGGAGGACTGTGATAGTGAGGCTAGTTGAGCAATTTATATTTCTTTCTTTCTTTCTTTTTTAATTGGTACCGGGGATCAAACTCACAACTCACAGGCTGGGGATTTAGCTCAGCGCTTGCCTTGCAAGCACATGGTCGTGAGTTCGATCCCCGGTACCGATAATAAAAACATAAATAAAAATAAATCCCCAGACCCGAGTTGAGCAATTTAATAAGGCCCTGTCTTAAAAAAATAAAGGGGTGGGGGAGGGTGGATAGAGATGATGCTTAGTGAGAGAGCCTTGGTTGGATCCAATCCCTACTACCACAGAAAAAATGAAGGGAGGGCCGGGGGTTTAGCTCAGTGGTGTAAGTGCCTGCTTGGCAAATGCAAAGTCATGAGTTTGAACCCCGGTAAAAAAAAAAAAGAAGGGAAGGAAGGAAAGAGGAAGAGAACAAGGAGACCCAGGATCTGATTTGAGTATAAGAGAAAATACACTGAACCATCTCTGGTCCTGGTTTGTCACAGACATTTAAACACAGTAAAGCACAGTAGCATAGTAACAAAGTAACATTTAAACAGAAAAAACACAGTAGCATAAGTTTTGACACTTTCCATGATTTTGGGAGTCTTGAAATATATGAAGTGCGTGACAGAAAAAGTGAATGTAAAATTCTAAAAATTACAATAGAAGACACACTGCCATCAGTTTCCTGTTACACTCTCCTCTGCCTCAAACATACTCGTCCCATTGTTGACGCTTTTGGAAGATTCTGGAAGTCCTCTTTCATGAGTGTCTGCAGCTGTGCTGTCATTCATGGTTGCTTTTATGTTTTGAATCCCTTCAAAATGTTTTTTTTTTTTTTTTTCCTTTCTGCAAAGGCATTTACCCTCACAATCATTTTGACTGCTGGGACGAGGCACAAGTTTCATGGTGCCAGATCTGGGGAGTAAGTTGAACAAGAACGTAACACAGTGTTTTTACAAGCCTTCTTTCTGGATAACACACAGCCGCAGTGGTTACTGTGCATCTGGTCACACACTATAAAGTCACTCATGAAAGAAAATTTCTAGCTGGGCGTGGTGGCTCATGCCTGTCACCCCAGCACTTGGGAGGCTGAGGCAGGAGGATTGTTGCGAGTTCAAGACCAGCCTGGGTTACAAAGTGAGCTCAAGGCCAGCCTGAACTGCATAGCGAGACCCTGTCTCAAAAAGACAAAAAAAAAAAAGAAAGGAAGAAAGAAAGAAAGAAAGAAAGAAAATTTCTAGAACTGCTTCAAAAAGTGGCAAGGATGGGGTGTGTGCAGCAAGGGTAGTATTCTGAGGGGGATTAATGGCAGTGTGTCTTTTACTGTAATAAAATTTTAAAATCTAAACATTCACTCATATATTCTGATCACACTCCATCTGTCCCCTTTGGATAAAGTGGGGACATTTCTTTTGGGTTAGCTTCTTTATTTATTATTATTATTTTTTAAGTTTTTTGAGACCAGGTTTCAACATTTAGTTCAGATAGGCCTTAAACTCACTATGTAGCCAAGGCTGGTCTCAAACTTCTGAGAAAACAGGCAAATTAACCCTATGAAATGCATTTTATCCTACATCCTAAAGGAGATGGAATAATAAGATACGATCATCCCTTAAAAAATGATGCGGTTTTCCACTGAGAGGGTGACTACTAGTATTCCCCACACGAGAAAAGGAAATGTCCTCCATTTCCACAACAGCATGTCCTCTTTTTAAATTCAATCTGATGAGCACAAAGCCTCACTTTCAGTGTGTTAACAAATTCAGCCATGATCAGGGGCTGGTGTCAAGTGTGCTGCTACTGGCCAGGGGAATATAATATGAGTGAGGCTCAACTGCCTACTCTGGGGTTGCTCTTAAACTGCAGGGACCTGATATATCTTTTTTCAGCCTTGAACTTACTAGGTAGTCCGGGCTGGCCTTGAACACACGGTGATCCTCCTGCCTCAGTCTCCCTAGTACTGGGATTACAGGGGTGTACTACCATGCTTAGCCTAACGTATCTTCTGCCAAAAACAATATTCAGCAGAGGCAACGGAGTGCAAGGCACTCTGACCATCATGAGATGGTCATCAAGCAGTTCTTCTATTTTCCGTAGGTTCAGCTCATGACAGATTTAGAGGATATACCCCAATGAGTATTATGGCAGCTTCTTGCATGAAGTCACTTTAGAAGCCATGAATGAATGGACTAGCCTAGCATTCAGGAAGGCAGCCTGCCTAACCTGAGATGTTCATTCCCAAGTCTGATGAACTGAGGAATGCTGCACCAGACCAGGAGTGTCATCACAGAGCCCACTTCCATCATTACATACAATGTGTCTAACTCCAAAGTGGCAATGGTTTTTTCCACAAAAGGAAAACATAAACTTCTATATAAAGAGATGAGAGCCAGGCACGGTGACTCATACCTATAATCCTTGCACTCAAGAGGCTGAGACAGAAAGATCACTGCAAGTTCCAGACCAGCCTGAGGCTAACACAGTAAGTTCAAGGCTAGCCTGGACTACACAGTGAGACTTTGTCTCAAAACAAACAAACAAACAAACAAACACATACATATAAAACAAGACAGCAATCCCCTTCCAAAAGAGAGAAAGACAGAGAGAGAAAACCATGAAAACACAAGACACCCAGGACTTACCCTGCTATTCCCAAGAAACCTCGCAATGGCAAAACTCCCCAAATGACACCCAGGACCACAGCAATGATCTGTCGGAACCAGTAGATTACATCTAAAAATTCATCCTGTAGAAAAGACAGGGATGCAATGCCTTTATTATCTGGAATAGGTGCCAAAGGGGAAACAGAAAAGCTTACTGCTAAACATATCTTGCTGGGAACTCTTCCTCAAAAGCAATGGTATGTGGCTCTTGCATCAGCTTTTACTTAGAGTAAAACGTGGTTAGAAACAAATATTTAGACATCTTAAGTGATTACTTCCAAAACCTGTGATCTAAGTTAAAATTTTAGAGAATTCTTTACCTTTTTTGAGAAGCTGTGTAATGAAATGGCTATAATAACTGCTAATGGCCACAGGTAATTCTTAGCTGACCAGGGAAGACCTAGACACTCTCTAGGCAAAACTGCTGATACTTATCTGTACCTCCTTTCAGTGCACTAAATTTTAAGTAATTCACGGAGAAAAGAAAGGATTAGAAACAAAAACACTGGAGGCAGGTGCCACGCATATCTCAATTTTATGGACAGAAGGCAAAGGTTTCTGAATTGTCCTATACTCCAGAAACCAGTTCTTATACGAGGAAGAAACGAAATGACACAGCAGATCACAAAGAGACTGCAAGTTTTGCAAGAGCTGGGCAGGGCTGGGGGCAGGACAAGGGCACCTCCCATCCCCCTTTATCCAGAACTCAGGAAAGAAACTCCAATTTCGGCAGGGTGGAAAAACGAAGGACTACAAATATAACGTTCTTTTCTAGTCAGCTGGAATCAAGCTACTTGATCATCCCTTCCACATCATGGGGCAGAGCTGAGGTGTGCACACACTCAGATCTTCTGAACATGACCAGCAGGTACATCCTTCCTCTCTCACACACACTAACTCCCCAAAAAACAGCACTGTCCTTCCCATTGAACAACCGAACGATGGCAGTGCACCATTAGCGAACTTCACTATGTGCCGAACGCTTTGATGCACCATGGCATTCCCACTTTAGGTCTGGTCTGAGAATTCAATTCAGTGGGACTGTACATAAAGAGGACCTGGTACAGAATGCTCAGTACAAATCTGACACTATCACTGTTTGTGCTAAGATCCTACTGGGATAAAATGATAAAACTCAATCGAATTCGGCTCATTCGTGCTACGCATATAGCACGCCCAAGCTTTGGATGACAGTTCTTTTGCTCCCACCTCCCTGCTTCCGTGCGACCTACGGACTTCACTCTAGGGCAAGCCCAAGTTCGCCCCGGGCCATCCGCCCCACCACCGCACTCCACCGCGCCCGAATCGTGTAGGGCAGGTCCCGGCCAGTCCTCCTGTCGAGTACCAGCCAGATCCTAGAACCTGCGATCTTGCCAGGTCCCCCATACCTTGTCTTCCCAGGCCGCGTCGCTCCGCAGCACCTTGCTCCAAACAGAGACTTTGGGGGCCCCGTTGGCCAGCTGCGGCTGAGACGGCTCCTCCTTCCGCCGCCCGCCGCTCATCCTCCCGTCGCGCCGCCCGGGCCAGGCCTGGGGCGCGCGGGCCGAGCCAAAGGGAGACGGGATCTGGGGTGGCGTGTCACGGCGCGCGGCGGCAGCAGCAACAGAATCAACACACCACAGCTCCACTGGCCTGGCTAAACTGCTCCACTTGGCTTACTCCACCGAGCTGGCGCCGCGCATAAAGGGGCCGAGCCACGCTTCGCGTCCTCTCGCCGACGTGCCCACGCAGCCAATCGGCGGCCACGCAGCCGTCCGAGCAAAAGAGCGGCCGTCGCCTCGGCGCCAGCGACGTGCGAATGGCGGAAGTGACGGCAAGCTTCCGCCGGGCGTGCGGAAAGGGGCGGGACGCGGCAGCGCGGGGAGGCGCTGTGGCGACTGAGGACCCCGACTGAGGCGAAAGTGGAAATCGCTCAGGCAGCTACACTTTGTCCCATGGAGCCTTGCGACATGCTCACCTGTAGAGCCTGGATCGTGCTCCCTTGACCCTTAAGTTGCCCCGCTGTCTCCCCTGAGCTGCACATTTTGTAGAGCCGTGTTCAAGGTGTTAACTGTCTGTAACAGCGTACCGTGTCCTTTTGCCCAGCACCGTTTTAACAAATGTGAGCTCCCAAGAGGAAAAATTATTTTCAAGGCAAGTTGGAACCAACTCAGGATTCGTTTAGGGGAAAATAGGAGAAAATACTTCATGACTGTTGATCATTTGTATCCTAAGTGCTAGCTAGGTCCGTGGTTCACAAAAAGTTCGTATGTTAGTGGACCAGCAACAGCAGCAACGTGATCGAGGTGCAAATTCTCGGGCCCGGTTCCAGACCTCCATCAGAATTCTGGGATAGGGCTGATCTCAGTGTTTTTGTAGTCATGCTGGGTTTTGTTACTGAGACAAGGTTTTGCAATGGTAGTTCAGGCTGGCCTTGAACTGGCTAGCCCGGCCATGACCTCGAATTCATCTCAAATCTCCTGCCTCTGCCTCCCCTTTGGCGACCTGTGCCACCACACCTGGCCTTACATTAATAGGGGCCAGGGATTTAAAAAACAAAACAAGAAATAAATAAATAAACTGGCCTTACATTAAGCTCATCCACGTTGCTGCACAGTAAATTGAAAAACCAATGTGCAACACTACTCTGCAAAGTAACTTACCCAGGATCACACCACTAGTACCTTGGTCTAATGCTAAAATCTGTGAGCGTAAACTTTTAAGTGTTAAACGAGTATCAGTCAGGTCAGAACCTCCTTTGCATGACTATCAACATTCACCAGTAGTTCTTCACTTCAGGTTAGCAACTGAATGTCCTACGTAGTTTTCCAGAATAAAATATCTGATGTTTTCCACTCTAATCCCACCCCTGAAACACTGTTTCAGGAATTTGAGTGGGGTTGAACCTCAAGAATGACAACACATTGTAGCTAACTTCACTCTCTGGAACAGATGAAAGGGCCATATGCTTGATACGGGTGTAAAATTTTCCTGCCTTTTTTTTTTTTTTTTTTTTTTTGCGGTACTGGGGATCAAACTCACAAACTCACACTTGCCAGGCAGGCACTTACGACACTGAGCTAAATCCCCAGCCCTGGGTGTAAACTTTTAATGCTAATTTGCCTTTCTTTTCTTTTTTAATTTCACTATGTGAAATTTATTTTTTAATAAAACATATGGGGCCAGGGGTTTGGCTCAGCGGCATAAGCGCCTGCTTAGCAAGCACAAGATCGTGAGTTCCATACCAGGTATCAAAAAAAAAAAAAAAGTAACATCAAGCCGGGTGTGGTGGCGCACTCCTGTAAATCCTAGCACTCAGGAGGCTGAGGTAGGAGGATCGTTGCGAGTTCGAGACCAGCCTGGGCTACAAAGTTACAAAGTGAGCCCAAGGCCAGCCTGAACCACTTAGCGAGACCCTGCCTCAAAAAGGCAAAAAAACAAACAAACAAACATCAGCACCTTTTAAATCAATGAATCTATGATTTAATGCTAATTTTCACAGCGATTTTTTTTTTTCAGCCTTGCAAATTTTCTTCTCCCATATTCAACAGTAAAGCTTAATCCACTCATTCTAGTTTGGGAAATATCATTGGTACAGAGCTCTTTAAGACTGTTGTGTGGCATGTAGTTCTGGACACAAATTGATTACATCATACTGTGTTGGAAGAATGATTAGCCTATGGTGCTGGTCTGTAATCCCAGCGTTCAGGAAACGAAGGAAGGAAGATTGCCACAAGTTTAGGGCCTGCCTGGACTACATAGTGAGTTCAAGGCCAGCCTGAACTACATAGTGAAGTCCTATCTCAAAAAACATATATATATATATGTTAGTACTGGGGGTGTAGCTTCATGGTACAGTAAAATAGTTACCTATCACCCACAAATCCTTGAGTTCAGTCCTTAGCACTGGGGGAATGAAAAAAAAGAGGGGTTATTAAAGCTGTTAAAGTCACTGAGTGAGTTTCTAGGGTCACAGAATTTGGAGAAAAATTTTATTAAAAAGGAATTCTTTTAGGGGCCATAAATATATCTCAGTGATAGAGCACTTACCTAGCATGCAGGATCCCCCAAAGTTCCATACTCCAACACAAACAAAACAAAACAAAAACTTTTTGTTTTGTTTTGTTATATAGGGGATTGAAATTGAGCTATGTCTCCAGTAGGCATTTTAAAATTTTGAGATAAAGTCTAAATTGCCCAGACTAGCCTTAAATTTGTGATTCTCCTGCCTCAGCCTGTCAGGTAGCTGGCATTACTATGCTTGGCAAAAGTGCTTTATTTATTTATGTATGTATTTATTTTTGTCTTTTTGAGACAGGGTTTCTCTATACAGTTCAGGCTGGCTGTGAATTTATTATGTAGCCCAGGCTGGCCTTGAACTCACAGCCTCTGCCTCCTGAGAGTGCTGGGATTATAGGCATGCACTGGCATGCCTGGCTAAAAGTTCTTTTTTAATTAAAAATATTTTTAAATATTAAAATGTTTCTGTATTTACTTTGGTTTTTTGAGACAGCCTCACTATGTAACTCAGGCTGGCTTTGAACTCCCAATCCTCCTGCCTCATCATCCTGAGTGCTGAAATTATAGACATGTGCTAACAAGCCTGGCAAAAATATTTTTTTAAATTGTAGTGAAATATACATAATAAAATTTTGTTTTGTTTTTGCAGCACTGAGACTTGAGCTTATTGAAAATCATTCATGCCATTGTACGTGAGGATTTATTTTTGGACCCTCTGTTTTGCTGGTTTCTATGTCTGTTTTTTTCTAGTGGCTCACTTGTTTTTAATTTTTTTTTTTTTTTTGGTATCGGGGATTGACTCAAGACCTTGTGCTTGCCAGACAGGTACTTATGCCACTGAGCTAAATCCCCAGCCCCTGAGCCTTAGCTGTTTTGATTACTGTAGCTTTGCAGTAAGTTTTAAAATTAGGAAGTATGAATCTTTCAACCTCCAACTTTGGGGGATTTGTTTTGGTTTTTTTAGGGATCGAACTCATGACTGTGTGCTTACAAGGCAGGTGCTTATGCTGCTGAGCTAAATCCCCAACCCATTTGTTCATTTTTTGAGACAAGGTCTAGCTGTATAGTCTAGGTTGGCTTTGAACTCACTGTGTAGCTCAGACTGGCCTCAAACTCATAGCAATCCTCCTGCTTCAGCCTCCCAAGTGCTGGGATTAGAGGAGTGTGCTACCATGCCCAGCCAATTTTTTTTGTTTTGTTTTGTTTTTTGAGACAGGATCTATGTATTTCAAGTTGGATTTGAACTTGCATTTCTCCCTCAGCCTCTCAAATGCTGGGGTTACAGCATGTGCTACCGCACCCAGTTTGTCCCTGAGGATCTCTTTTTGTGTGTGGTATTGGGGATTAAACCCAGATCCTCTCTACAAGCTATATCCAGAACCCTTTTTTATTTTTATTTTTTTTGAGACACAGTCCTGCTAAATTACTAAATTGACCAAGCTGGTCTCAAATTTGTGATCCTCTTGCTTCAGCCTCTCAGAGTGCTGGGATTGTAGGCATGTACCTTCAGGTTTGACCTATTTTTTCTTTTTTGCTGCTATTGTAAATGAAATTGTTTTCTTAATTTTTTCAGATTATTCATTGTTAGTATATAGAAATACAACTTGTTTTTGTGTGTTGCTATTATATCCTGCAACTTTGCTGAATCTTTTTTTTTTTTGCAGGGGGAGGTGCATAGCAGAAATGGAACTCAGGACCTCATGCTTCCCAGGCAGGCCACTGAGCTAAATCCCCAGTCTGAATTTTTTTGTTCTAAAAAGTATTTTTTTGGTAATATCTTTAGGATTTTCTACATATAAGATTGTCTTTCAATATATTGAAAGGAATCTCAGGACGTTTCCTGTGAGAAACTTCTATGGGGGAAAAAACACTAATTCTTTATACATGCTACTCGTATTATATTGAAGATCTGGCTTTGTTAACTCTGAGATCATTAAATTATGTGGGAGTATGGGAGATTACAGAAAGTTATAGTTGGAAGGCTTCTCAGATCCTGCAGTGCAACCCAAGGTTAGCACAGCAAATTAGAGGTTAAATAGCCATCTGAAACCTGATCTGTGTTTCTCTTCTTAGCTTTCTAGGAGCAGACAAAGCCATGCTGGCAGTCAGGTTGGAAGTCCTTGCCTAGAAGGTATTTATGAACTCAGATTTGTTCTCTTTCTGCTTTCACCCAAGACTTTCCTTATCTTAGGAAGTCGGAATCTGGCTGAATCCCAGTACATTCATCTGGTTAAAAGGAACATCTTGAGTGGTCCAAGATGGAAAAGGACCTGCTGAAGAGTCAGATTTGGGGGAAAAAAAAGTCAGATTTGGAAGCTGGACACCAGGTTGGAAGTAGGGCACATTTTGTCTTTGTGAAATGTGGGGTTTTTTAAGCACTGGTTGAATACATAGTCTCAGCTTTAAGGATGCATATTTTCTCCTAGCTGAAGGCCTCATTGTCACTGCCAGCTGCTTATGGGATTTGGAGAGGAAGGTGCACTCAATCCAAAGGGTAAGACTGTGGCCCCTGAACATGATGGATCACAGAAGTTAGAGGTATGGAGGGGAACCACCAGGCACAGGATGAACACCTTTTTGGAAGCAGAGATCTGACTTTGTATCCTGGACACTTTCTCTTTTTCTGCCTATAGTAAATGTTATACTAGCATTTTATAAGTTCTACTAAGTGCCAATTGCTTTAAGAAATGTTTTGCAGAAAAACATGCGTTTTCCTGCAAATGCTAGCTGGACTCTTAACTATCCTACTAAATTCCTCTCCTTTTAACCTTCATTTGTTTTTCTGTAGTGAATATAGACTACAGTTTTCCTTTGGTGGCCTTGGGAGATTGGTTCCAGAACTCTCTATGGATACTAGAATCTGCAAGCATTCAAGGCACCTTAAAAAAAGTATATTTGCATGTAACCTGTGCACATCCTCCTGTGTACTTTAAATCATTTCTAGATTACTGCCAATAGCTAAAACAATATAAATGTTATATAGTTATTATACTGAATTGAGGAACAATGACAAGTGTGGTCTGCACAATTTTTTCCCCAGTAATTTCCCATGGTTGGTTCAGTCTATAGATGTGGAATCCAGGCATAAAAGTTATGAAAGGGGCTGGGGATTTAGCTCAGTGGCTTAAGCACCTGCCTGGCAAGTGTGAGGTCATGAGTTCAATCCCCAGTACCAAAAAACAAAACAAAACAAAAAGTTGTGTAAGTAAAAATCTCAGGACTTGACCTCCAAGTTACCACAGACTGCTGGGAGCAAAGAAGTCAATGGCTGAAAGAGGACTTTGGGACCAGGGACATAGCTCAGTAGCATAGCGCCTGCTTGGCAAGTACAAGGTCCTGAGTTTGATTCCCAGTATCAAAACAAAACAACAAAAACAACAACAAAAGGAGTTTTCTTCCCTCTTATCTAGTAGCTTGAAAGATTGAGGGCTGGCATACAGTTCAGTGGTAGTGCACTTGTCTACCTTGTATGAGCCCTGGATTCTCTCTGGCAATATGCACACACACTCCTGACATAAAAATGTATTTTAAAAGTTGTTTCCTAAATGAGGCTGTTACAAAAAGGTAGATCATTGTATTTGTCAGACTCTTGCTGTGATAAATACCAATATCCTTAAATTTTTTTTTTTTACAGTATCCTTAATTTAAAGGAAGTGGGTTTTTTTTAGCACATGGTGGGCTGGCACCAGGACATTAATGGTATGGGAGAAAGGCCAGGTGGAGGACAGCTTTCACATCCTGCCAGCCAAAAGCAGGGGCATGTGCAGCAGTAAGACATACACCCTGCAAAGGCTTCCCCAACCACCCACCTCCTAACAGGGCCTCCTAACAGCACACTGAGCTGTGAAGCTCAGTGGGTTAATCCCCTGATGATAGTGCCTCCATGACCCAGTCACCTTCCTGGAGTCTCTTCATCCAGTTGACAGGTAAACTTAACTTTTAGTCTTGTTCCTAGCTTCAGAGGAAGGTACTCTTAACGTTATCTGTCAACTTTCATTATCTAGAATGCTTATTCATTTCAGGGCCCATCAGTTTAAAAAATTGGTACAGAACAGTTTTAGTTTCAGTTCTATGAAAAGTACTTGTAGGAAGGATCTCTCTTTAAGCAGTAGACTCATCTACTTCTCCTTTTTAGGAGAGTATTACTATTCATTTTCCAGATGCAAGTAAAATTCAACTTAAAAATTTTTTTTTCCCAGTACTGGGGATTGAACCCAGAGCCTTCTCACAGAGCTACATCCCAGCCTTTTTATCTTTTACTGAGACAAGTCTCCATAAATTGCCCAGATGGGACTCAAATTTGCGTCTGCCTCAGCTTCCCAGAGTGCTGGGATTACAGGGATATGTCACCACACCCAGCTCTAATTTATTTGAAAGTCTTTCTAGCACTTACCCATTCTTCAGGCCCTAAAGCCAAATGTCTGCTTTGGAGGACACAAATCAGACAATTGAGACCTTGGATAAATAGAAATTGAGGCTCTTTTATCTAGAGTACTGAACTGGTAAGGTTCACTCTTTAAATCCCTAAAGGAAAGTGACCTGTGGAAGAAAGCACACATCCTTCATCTGGTGTATTGGACAAATGGTGAAGGATGAAGTTTGGTTGTACAAGGAGCTTCCTCTGGGCCAGGGCTGTAGCTCAGTGGTAGAGTATTTGCCTAGCATGCACATGGAAAAAAAAATGTGTGCTTAGCCCATACCACTTTTAGGTAGCTGATCCCTGTAGGTGGTAAATTGCCTTCCACTGGTTCAAAGAGATTTTGGGCATACTTGAGTGACCTTGAAGGAAGACAAACTTGAATTTAAATCCTAGCTCTATACCTTTTTTATTCTTTGTTCTGTACTCATACTAAACATGCCTTCAAACAGCTTAATTCCTCACCCAGTTCTTTACCTAGGAAAACAGCATCTCATTTTTGTGTGTGCATACAATTTCTAAGATTGTAAATGTAGGCAGACACAAGGTCCCCCCCACCCTTTGACAGTAGGATTGGACCCAGGACCTTCAACTGAGCTGCATTCCTGTATCTTGCCAAGTTGCTCAGACTAAGCCTGAACTCAAGGTTCTCTTGTCTCAGCCTCCTAGAGCACTAGGATTACAGCAGGTATGTTCTAATACACCAGGCTTCAGAGCTTTTGGTTTTTGTACTTTGGGCTGCAATTACTGTATTGTTATTTTGCTATGGATGAAATGCACTTACAGCTAGTTTAAGCAAAAGGGAATTTACTGACTTACACAATAAGGAAGTGGAGGTGGTACTGGCTTCAGAAATGCCCAGAGTGCTGGTCTTATATCTGCTTTTCTGTACTGGTTTTATGTTGCAGTTGTGCTCTTCTCACTGATGGGGCAGACAAAGGTGCCAGTTCCCCATGTTCATACCCCTATCACTTAGTAACCCCAAAGCGTAACTACTGATTCCAGGAAAGACTGGCTCAGCATGGGATAGTTATATCCCCTATAATGTGATGAAGGGGATATGGAATGGGGTTGAGGGAAGAAAACAGGGAGGCATAATACACAAAATTCACATATGGCTACTGAAGAGAAAGGTAAGGCAGAATATAAGAACTGTTTCCAGAGCCAGTGGATCAGTCAAGCACTTTTTTCTACTTTAAAAATAAAAACAAAACAACTTTATTTGACAAAAGACAAAAAACAGAAGTTATTTACAGTAGTTGTTTGCTCAAATAATTGAATGGGACAACTGCTTCTCCTCCAGGTGTATCTTATAACCAACTCCAAGCAGAGGCTGCCCGACCCCCAGACGTGCCCTTTTCCCTAAGCAGGGAATGCCAAACAGAATTCAGCAGCATGGCTCCCTCATCCCTCATCCCCTCCCCTGCTTAGTGCTCTGTGAGAAGGGAAATCCCACTCAGCCCAGCATGCTCCAAGTCCCCTGCTGTGTAGCACCCTGCAACAGTCACAGTGGTCTTGGGCTCACTCACAGACATGGCTAGATTGGACAAGATGGGCAGATAACAGCTTCAACTAGCTCTGAAGCTGCCATGTTCATTATTTGCCAGCTAAGCCTCAGGATGAGGACCCTTGACCCCCGCTGTGGCACAGGAGGAAGGGGCTGGAAGGAGGCAGAACACAGTCCACCAAGAGATAGCTCTCTTTCAGTTAAAAAAAAATTTTTTTCTACTCCTACAAGCAAGGGGTGGAATAAGCCCCTCAAGGAGTGAGGGGGCCTCTTGAGGGCACCAGGGGTCTTTCTAAAAGGACAGAGGATGTATTCTTTTTTCTGGCTGGGTGCATCCGAGTCAGGCAACACTCAGGAACCCCCTTCTTCCCCTTATGCCCAACCTGACTATTTCAGGAAACTACAGTCTGGGGCTCCTGGTCTATTTTTTTTTTATTTTTTTTGCCAAGAAACAATGTTATTAAGAACAAAAATATGCTAATAAAAATCTAAGATTAGTGTTTCTTAGAATATATAAAGATGGGGTATATTGCTGTTGAACACTCTCATCAATGAGACAGCAAAATAAAGAAAGGGAGATGATCCATTTACTGGGAAATTCAGACAGGCCCCTGCAACTCCCACTTACAGAAAGGTGAAACAAGGATACACAGGCTTCCTCCGGGAACACTGTCCTGTCTTGGCTGTGGGAAAAGCTGCCTGTTGGAGTAGCTACGAGGGCTTCCTGACCAGCAGATGGCTCACTTCTCTCCAAGAAGGGGATGCTAGAGCCTCTGGTGTTCTAGCCAAGTTCCTAAAGGGATTCAGGACTCAAGCTGTAGGACAAAGCCTTGAACAAAGAAGGGGACAACATTAAAATGAAAGAAAAAAAAAAACCCCCACAAAAACCACTTAGTCTAGATTACTTCCCTCCCTGCCCCCAAATACAGTAAAAAGAAAAATAAAAACAAACACTTTTCTGGTTTTTACCATTCTTCTCTGCTCTAAGTCTAGGTTTTGTCAGATTCTATTGGGCTGTCCCTTGGCCTTGTCCCCTTTTGTGCCTAATGCCAAAAAGCCAGTGCCCATGTATTCCCCCTCTGCTTTTTTCCCCCCAGGGGTGGTGGGGTTGTGTTGTGGGTGGTAAACCAACACCAAAACAACCATTTGGAAGTTTGTGCTATGCAGAAATTTTGCTGGTCCCCAAAATAACAAATACTCCTTCCTTATACAACAATTCTCAGTTGCAGTGGTGGATAAATCTCTTTATCAGACTCTTATCATGCAAAGCTCTCATTCCCCACACCTGGGATAACTATTGCTATAAATCAAACCACAGCAAAAAGGGAAAAATTAACAGTTAGCAAACACCTAAACATTCAACTGGAGTCGGTTCTGTTACATCTGCTGGGTTCCTCTTTTGTCCACACTTATGAACCTGGAATGTCCACACCTGGCCTGACAGAAAAGAGGTACAGCTCAGCGGCAGCTTGGACCCAGAGAGGTCTGAACTTGGCAGGTTTCCTGAGCCCAGCCCAGGAAAGGAGGCTGGAACAAGTGTCCTGGGGTTCTCTGAGAAGCAGCAGCAGCACCATGCCTATCTCCAATTCCTTGGTCTCATTACCGAGGAGGCCTGGAGAAATGGCAGAGTCAGCATAGGAGAGGTCCCCATCACAGCACAGTGATACCAGCGGGCATCTTCCTGCTCAAGACCTCTGGACAGAGGAGATGATCCTGATGCTTGGCAGTGATCCAAAGAAAACCCTCTGTAGGAAGGAAGTGAACCGGGAACCCAGGACAGCTGGCTCCAGCCTTGAACACCCTTGTTGGCAGATGCCTACTTGGGGTTCTCAGAAACTAAAGAGATGGGAGTGTGCAACAATGGGGGTGCTGGGTCCTGCTGCTTCTGAAGCTCCATCTCAGCAGCTCTCTGCAGCGCCACCTCCACCAGCAGCTGGAAGCTACTGAAGTCCTCCTTGTCCTGCTCTGGGGGTGTGGGTGGCGGTGTGTTGAAAAGTCCACCTGTGGGGCTCCCAGCTTCAGCCCTGGTTAGCAGGGTTAATGTACCACCAGGGCTGACCAGTGGCTTAGGGGGCTCTAGCTCCCCTTGTGGGAAGGGAGCTGCTGGCTTTTCCCCCTGGCCTGAGTGGAGTGGCACAGAGCACACGGACAAGGAGAGAACATTGGTGGGAGCTGGTACTGATACAGCTAGCACTGAGGGGCTGTTACCACGAGGAAGGGCTACATCTGAGGCTTTTCCCCCACGGCGGGAAATGGTGAACTGATTAGGATCTTTGCCATCCTTCCGCAGCATGTCTGGGAGGAGTCGCCGCCGGGCGTTGATGAACCAGTTACATATCTGGAATGAATACGAGACTGATTAGTTCATTCCATCCAACCTAGCTAACGAAGTACTGTTTTCTAGGCACCAGGAACATTGCAGCAAACGTTACAGACAGGATTCCTGCCCTTAGAGATTCGTGAAGAAAGGCAGTTACATAAGAAGACACACAAACTGAGCCAGGTGTGGTGGTATGCCTGTAATCTCAGCTACTGGAGACCGAGGTAAGAAGATTCAAAGTTTGAAGCCAGCCTGAGTAACTTAATGAGACCTTGTCTCAAAAGAAAAAACTTAAAAGAGATGAGATGAGGATATAGTTTTTAGTGCTCTCTGGGTTTAATCCCCAGGACTGGAAGGAAAAAAAAAAAGGTTGGACATATTAGTGTACCTCTGAGGCTGAGGTGGGAGGATTCCAAATTTGCACCCACTTGGTCAACTTAGTGACTTGGTCTTGGTAAAAAAAAAACAAAAACAAAAACCTACAAAATAGTAGCCCAGGGTAGCCTTGAACTTGTGATCCTCCTGCCTCAGCTTCCTGAGTGCTGGGATTATAGGCATGTGGCATGACACCTGATGAGCTCCTTATGAGTGGTCATGGTGGTGCACACTGTCATCCTAGTATTTGAGAGGATCCCTGAGTTCCAGGCCACCTGAGCTACACAGTGAAACCCTGTCTCAAAACACCAAAAAAAATAAAAACAAAAAAAAAAGAAGTGTGTGTTAGGGATGTAACTCATTGTAAATGCTCTGAGAAAAAGAAAAAAGAAAAAACAAGTCACATAAACAAATGTAGAACTGCTGCTACTATGTTAATAAAGGGAAGATACAGTGGTGCTTTTGGAGACAACAGTTCTAGGCTCTGAGATTATTAACATTATCTGAACTGCTGTTTAACAAAGACCTGAAGGAGAGGTGGGAGGCAAGGAGGGAGAGGTGGACTGCAGCATAGTACCAAAGAGAAACTGAGAAAGCAGGCCCAGGTGGCTGGCGATCAGAGTGGGAACTAGAGATGACACCCTCTTACAGTAAGGATTTGATTCTTTACAGGTAAGTAAAGAGCTATAGGAAGGTTGTTTTGTTTTTGGCCTGCCCTGAACTCTTTAAGTAGTTCAGGCTGCAAAGGCTGGCCTCAAACTCATGGCAATCCTACCTCAGCTTCCCGAGTGCCAGAATTACAGGTGTGTACCATTTGGTGGGTGGGTCTTTTTGAGAGTTTCACTATGTAGTCCAGGCTGGCCTTGAACTCTCAGCAGTCCTCCTGACTCAGCCTCCTAACTGCTGGGATTACAGGCATGCACCACCATACCTGGCTCATTAGGGAGATTTTAAACAGTTTACCGAGGATCCGCTTGCAAGGCAGGCGCTTATGCCATTGAGCTAAATCCCCAGCCCCATTAGGAAGATTTTAAGCAAAGGGCTGACTTGCTATGTGGACAACAGATTGAGACTATGGAGTGAGGCTGGCAGTTCAAATTATGTTAAAGGAAGTGGCAAGAAAAGGACAAATATTTCATGAAACAGAAGAACCCGCTGTCCAGCTAGGTGTGGATGGGTGAAGAGGAGGTAATGCAGGGTAATTCACTCCCTAAAAGCTACAAAGCACAATCTTGCTGCAGTGCAGAGAAAAAGCCACAAAGGCTACAGTGCATCAATAAAAAACATTACTGTTCCTAAGCAATACCAAGACTATGAAGACTGAAATTTTCCACTGGTTGGCTGTAAGGCTCTAGGTGCTCATGGTTTGGGGGGACACATTTAACACCTTACCCCATATTTGTCTGGGCTCTGTCCACATGGTTGAACCCAGGGCCTTTAACACGGAACTACATTTCCAGCTCCTGAATTCTTTTTTTTTTTAAATCGGTACCAGGGATCAAACTCACGACCCCATGCTTGCAAGGCAGGCGCTTATGCCACTGAGCTAAATCCCCAGCCCCGCTCCTGAACTCTTAATAGTTCTCTACTTCATCCTTGTCATTGATTGTCAGTCTCTATTTTTTTCTTTCCAGCACTGGGAACTAAACAGGCTAGGCAAATATTGTATGACTGAGCAACACCTTCTACCTTTTTTATTTTGAGACAAGGTCCTGCTAAGTTGCTAACTTGCAGTACTCCTACCTCTGCCTCTGGAGTAGCTGGGATTATAGGCATGCACCACTGTGCCAGCTGGGGATGCCTGTTAGCAGATATGCACTGTGCCCCATGGTGCTAACAGTCCATCGGATCACGTGCACTGCCTACAAACCAGTAGGTGAGTGAGCATCATTAAGTGTTAGGGAGGAAAAAAGAACAAAGGCATAGTATATAGCAAATAAGAGACTGCCTAAGTAAGGATCATGCCTAAAGGGTAAGGAAGAACCAGCTACAGAAAGAATTTTCTGGACATACCAGCAAATGTCAACATCCTAAGGTAGGAAAGGTTTACAAACTACAAGGTAGGTGATGGGCTCATTAATGGGCAGGGCTGACTGCACTAGCCTGGAATGCTAAAAAATTGCTAAGTGACTTGACTGGAACTTCACACTTCCAGTCAGGTCCCCCTCCTGTTTGTCTTTTTAATTCATCAGCACATATTTAAGGACTTAAGAAATACAAGCTGCTATAGCACAAAGAAAAGATAGCCCTCTCTTTTCCCTTCACTTTTTGTGTTCTAGGAGGTGAGAAGTGTGTGGGCAGCAATGTCCAACATTCCTCTAATGTCTGTGGAATGCATCAAGGGCCCAAGGCTCTTGTACTAGTTCCTGTCCTTGGCTATTAGGCTACTTTCTTGATCCATATCTGAGCAAGGCGTACTATCTTCCCATTGACTCTGCCTTTGACCAGGCAAAGGGACAGCCATCTGTGACAGGAGCTGGTGCCTGCAATTGCAGCATTCCACAGGTGTTCAAAAAAGACCACCAGGTGGCTGGGGGTGTAGCTCAGTGGCATAAGTGCCTGCCTGGCAAGCACAAGGTCTTGAGTTTGATCCTCTGTCAAGAAAGAAAAGACAAGACAGAAAGGAAGGAGGAAAGGAGAAAGGAAGGAAAGGAAGGAAAGAAAAGCAAGCAAGCAAGCACCAGGTCCCTCAGGTTGGAAAGCTCCCAGGGCAGAGCCAGAGGTTTCTGCAGCCCACTCTATCAAACCTTAATGGACCCTGCCCCTTTAGCTTGTGTACCTCTCTTCACCCTGTGCTCCTCCCAATTTAACAGGGCACATAACCAGCATCACAAGATGTTGGCTGAGCTGACTGTGCACAGGAGCTACAAATAGAAGGCTCAACATCTGGGTGAGAGGAAGGAAGGAAACACTTTCAGTGTCAGGTATCATCATGCCAGCCATCTCACTTGGATTATGTTTAATCTATATGCAAGCCCTTGAGGAAACAAGCAGTGTCTCCACAGTACTGCATAGGGAACTGGACCTCAGTGACATGAAAGAACTTGCCCACAGTCACATGGCCTGTGAGTGCAGAGCTGGGATTAAAACCCTGTCTCTTGGCTGCAGGGTCCCTCTGCTTTGCTCTTGTTCTTCTACTGAATAGGGTTCAGACAGGTAAGCACTGCCTGAGAATTACAGTCCTCATAACCGTAAGGGTAACACCTGAACACAGACCATCAGCTGCTATTCTGTTACATGCATTCATCTTCAACCACCTATGAGGTAGGTTGTGTGATAATCTCCTTTGGAGAAAGAGGCCCTAACCAGGGAGGTTCAGTCACTTCCTCAAAGTCACACATCTAAAGGCTGCAATTTGACCAGCACCCACCACTGTCAGCATTTAGCCCGAGCTCTTTCTCCTGGCTTCAGGGCAGTATCTTCCCTCCCTCTTCCCATGGTGGCCTCCTCAGCTACTAGTACTACACAGGAGGACACAGCAGCTCTCCACCTCACTACTGCATGTAGGGGGAATGATTGGGTCATAGTGACCTGGATAAGGTAAAGTTGAGCCAGGGGAAAGTCTCAGAGAGGCAGGCCTAGGTGCTGATAAGCAGCTGGGTAGGTACCTAGCCTCTAATGCCACTGCCCATTTTGGCTGAGGATTCAAAGAGCACAGAAAATACCCATTCTGCACATTCTCAACTGTCACTCAGGTCCACAGAAAACTACACATCTCATCCCATAGGATGCAGTACACACAAGGGTGGGAGGCCCAAGTACATCAGTGCACTGTGGCCTCTTCCAGCTGCCTAACCTCTTGTAAGTCAGAAACAAGCACATGACTTGCCTCCACTCAAGGCCCTCAGGTGGTAGAAGTGTGGTACAGTCACTTCCACAATTCTATTCCATGGTGGCTCTTTTTGCCATCAGACAGGCTCATGGCTTTTTGTTTTGAATCACTGGCAAATGGAGGGGAAGGGAGGCAGGAGGAACATCTGTTAAGCAGACCCAGGCCCTGAGGATGAAACAGTATAATCAGACAAGCCAACCAAGTGTTTTCATTCTAAGGTCTTCTAAGCTAGGAAGGACAGCAAGAAGGAACAGAAGGCAAGGACAGGTCTTTCATAAACATGGTATCAGCCTATGTCTGGTAACCACCCACACCTAAGTGTTGAGACAGGATCTTGTTATGTTGTTCAAACTGGCCTCAAACTTTACGGCAATCCTCCTCAGTCTCCTGGAGTGTTGGGATTACAGGCTGCACCCTGGGCTTCCAGGTGTTCTCAAAACAGCTGGCTGAGCTAGATCTGTGATACATACCTTTATCTCATAACTCTGGGAGGCCGAAGTAGGATTGCAAGTTCTAGCCCTGTCTGGATGACTTAGTGAGATCTTGTCTCAAAAAAAATTTTAAAAAGTGCAAGGTCGTGAGTTTGATTCCCAGTACTGCCAAAAAAACCAAACCAAAACAAAACAAAACACTACTAGGATGCAAGGGCCTGGGTTCAATCCAGGGGAAGGGGAGAGACCAGCTGGCTGTATTAGAATCATCCAAAGATGATTAAAAAAAAAGTGCAAAACAGCTATTTCCTATCTGTATTACAGATCCAGAGGGGTTGGAGTGGAGGTTAGGAACCTGTGGGGTTTTTTTGTTTTTGGCGGTACCGGGAACAAACTCATGACCTCGCACTTGCCAGGCAGGTGCTTATGCCACTGAACTAAATCCCCGGCCCTGGAATGTGTTGATTTTAAACAAGCTATCCAGAGGGTTCTTATATCCAGGGTTAAGAATCAATGGTTTAGCTGGGCGTGGTGGCTCACGTCTGTAATCCCAGCACTCGGGAGAATGAGGCAGGAGGATCGTGTGAGTTTAAGACCAGCCTGGGCTACAAAGTGAGCTCAAGGCCAGCCTGAACTGCATAGCGAGACCCTATCTCAAAAAGACAAAAAAAAAAAAAAAAAAAATCAAATGGTTTATTGCACTGATGTAAATGTCCTTGTGGACCAAGCATTTTGTTTAAGCAAAAAACCTTAAGGAGAAGTGCAAAAGTATACATAGAGATGAAAGGCCTTGAGGTGGACACCCAGTCTGCCCGTGGGAGGCCCAGAAGGCAGCTAGCTTTGAGGCAGCAAAAGGAGGCAGCCTGGGGCAGCAAGATAGGCACTGCTGCCTGCTGGCTAGGTCACCCTCCCACTCAGCTGGCTCCGGCAGCCTGTACCCTGGCTTCTCACTCTAGACCCCTTCCCTCAGGGCCTGCAGCTCCTGCCACCAGAAGTGCTCAAGCAAAGCTACTCTCAGGGAGGGACAAGGAGGGCCTATTTACCACTGTTCCCAGCACAGACACTGGACAAGGCAGGCAGTCAAGCTGGGTGAATGCTGGAGTGCAGAAATGTGGCCTGGAACAGGGACCTGTGAAGATCCTTCACAGGGCTGTTTTTTTTTTTTTTTTGTCTTACTCACCCAACTGCCTTGCTCTGGGCAAGTACCAGCAAATCAGTTGGTTAAATGACTCACTGACTTGTTAATGAGATAGCTTCTGGGCCTGTTAAAAGAGACAAGCAAAAGGGATGCCCCCGGGGAGAGCTAAAACAGACTTTGCAAAATTTGGATACCTGTGAAAGCCAGAGGGATTGAGGATTCACTGAAATATTTTCTTATCTCTCTGGGTATTTCAGAATAAAAGTTTAAAAAGTAAATACAGGAAGCATGCCTAGGAGGCTGAGGCAAGAGGATGCTGTGAGTTTGAGGCTAGCCTTGACCTAAGTAGTGAAACTCTGTCTTAAAAAAACAAAAAATGTAAATGCAAGAAAAGGGGATACATCAAGGGACTGAAGTCAATTTTCTTAACTGAGGAGCCTCCACAGTCTTCCTTTGGGCATTTCCAACCACCACTCGTTTTCAGTCATTTCAACCAGTTAATTACTGATCCTTATGTATCAGATGCAAGAAGTGAACTAACATTGAGGCTATAGTGATAGAACTAGGTCTCTGCACTTCGCACCTCCAGAATTCAGTGCCATCTTAAAGCAACCAGTAGCTAAGCTAACTAGGTGTGGTAGTGCATGCCTGTAATACCAGTAGCAGTCTGGGAGGTTCAAGCAGGAAGATCATGAATTCAAGCCTAGCCTGAGCAACTTAGATCCTGTCTAAAAAAATAAAACAACAAAGCTCTAGGGATGCAGCTCAGTGCTGAGGCCCTGCTGCAAAAAAGTAAAAACATACAGTTAATCAAGTATACCCCACACACATACTCCCATCCCCACCCTGTGCTCGGACCCAGTCCAGGTGCTGTGAGAAGATACAGCTCCCCCAGGAATCCAGAGTATCCTGGTCAGGGGTGGGAGGAAAGCAACAAAAGGCAGCCATCAGTGTAGAGTGTGCAGCAGGAATGTGACGGGTGATCCCTAAGAAGGTGCTATGAGAGCCCCTCTGAAAGGGAAGCCAGCTGGAAGAGTTACTATTGCGACCAGTTAGGCAGTCTCAGGTATCTGAGGCTCCAAGTGGTGTAAGGTGGGGGCTGATGTGGGAGACAGTAGTGTCCTCAGGGAGGGCAGAGGGTCCCCACTGCCTCTGACCTTCAGCAGGACTCTAGAGCAAGGTGGCCACCACTGAGATACTTCCCTTCACTTAAGATTTCTCCAAGTGGATCTGCCACTCTTAGGGGTCCACTAGTTCTCTACAAGGATGCTTTGGTTTTGTGTTCCATTCTGATCACAGTAAGAGCACTGTGGCTACAGGAATTGGACTCCTACAGGGGGTCCCCTCCAGGGTCAGCACCTTTGTCCCACTATACCTAGCATAGGCAGCAAAATGCTGTCATTTAATGTATAAGGTAGAACTTCATTATTTTTATACCTACCCTCTTCAGAACATTGTTTGACTTTTCAGTTACATATAAAAACAAAAATAAAAATTTTTACCCAGTTTTATGTACATACTTGAGTGATACAACAAAGTTAACATCTTTTTGGGAGGAGGTAGTATTGGAAATCAAATCCAGCATCTTCACATTTGAGTCTTTTTCTTTATTTTTTTAGTCTTTCTGAAATAGGGCTTCACTACACGGTTCAGGCTGGCCTTGAACTTGAAGCCATTCTCCTCTGCCACACTTTCTAATTGGCCAGGCTATGCTGGGCATGGTGGCATACACCTATAGTCCCAGTATTAAGAGGCTGAAACAGAGCCAGGGATACAGCTCAACAGCAAAGCGCCTGCATGGCAAGTGTAAGGTCACGAGTTTGATTCCCAGCACAAAAATAAAATTAAAAAAAAAAAAAAAAAAAAAAGAGGCTGAGACAGGGTGATTGCTATGAGTCTGAGGTCTGAAGCCAGCTGGGACTACACAGTGAATTCAAGGCCAGCCTGAATTACAAAGCTGTCTCAAAAAGAAAAAAGAAAAAACAAGAAACAAATACAATGTCCAGGCTAGCTGGGCCTGGTAGTGCATGTCTATAATCTTAGCATTTGGGAGCTAAGGCAGGAGGATTGCCATGAGTTCAAGGAGGTCAGCTTGGGTTACTTAGACTCTGTCTCAAAAAAAAAAAAAAACCCAAAAACTAACTTACTTTCCTAGGCTAGGCTCAAATCTAAAAAATTAACATCTTGAGGATGTAGCTTGTACATGCCTAGAGTCCCAGCACTCAGGAGGCTGAGGCAAGAGGAGTGCCATGAGTTCAAAGGCAGCCTGAAATAAATAGTAAAACTCTGTCTTAAAAAACCAAGCCCCCCAGGCCGGTGGGTTAGCTCAGCAGTGTAAGTGCCTGCCTGGCAAGTGCTAGGTTGCAAGTTTGATCCCTGATACAAAAACAAAAAACAAAAAACAAAAAACCACAACCTTCCCTAAGCTAACATCCTGAAGGAGGCACGTCCATGAAAAAAAATTATTTAAAAAAAAAATTTTTTTTTTTTTGGTATCGGGGATTGAACTCATGACCTCATATTTGCCAAGCAGGCAATTACACCGCTGAGCTAAACCCCCGGCCCAAACAAATTATTTTAAAAGAATTGGTACATATCTAAGATTTGAGAAACTGTGTATCTGACAAAAATCAACTTCATTTCAATATGACAGGTGGTTTAACAAGACAAGCATGAGGTGCCTAGCAGTGACTCCCACTCTGAACTGCAAGTCAGAGAGTACCTAAATAAGAAAGAGGTATTATCCAGGTGCGGTGGCACACCTATAATCCGTGCATTCAAGAGGCTGAGGCAGGAGGACTGCTGTGAATCTAAGGCCAGCCTGTGCTAAACAGTGAGACTCTGTCTCCAAAAACAAACAAACAAAACAACAAGAAAAATAGAGAAAAGATATATTGAAAGAAAAAAGCTGGAGACAGAATAGCAAAAAGCTATTTAGAAATCCTGGCTCTCAGGCTCCAGGCCTTTGCTTATGCAATTGGACAACCTGTAAATTTCAGGCCACTCCCTCTGTGAGGTCTATTTGAGGTCCTAGATCCTGCCCTACCCTGGGTCTATGCCCTCTTCTGTCCCTGCAGTGCTCACTTTTGCAAATACCAGTGGCCAAGCTTGCTTTTTATCCCCATCTGGGATTGGATACTCCCTCAGGGTGTCCTCGAGGCAGGTAGCTGGGTACAGTGGGGGTGTTCAGGAGGTAACTCTGAAAGGCTTCCTGCTCTAGGTACACCAGGGCTTCAGTCCAAGACCTCTTGAACTCACAGGAGCAGGATAGGAACAAGAGCAGAGGCACCCACTGGCAGACACCTCAGAGTCACCTTTGAATTCTCAGTCCCTCTTTCCTATACTCTAGGAAAGCACTGAAACCACCTCCCTATTTTCACATGAGGAAATAGAGAGGCTCAGAGAGACAGCAGTGAGCTGGCTGATGTCCAGGCTTCCTCTTAGGGAGAGGATGGAATCTGAGTCAGGATCTGTAACTGGAGACACTTTTCTTGCAGACAGACTCAGATTAACCACTGCCCAGCAAGTAAAGCCAGTGACAGAGTTCCAAGGCTGAACACTTATCATGTCTCTTCATGAGCAGCCAAGAAAGAAGTAGAACGTAAAGTATTCAAAGAAGGGTAAAGGAAGGGGGGATGAGGGTCCCGTAGGCTGAACCAATGAGCCATTAAAGGGCAAAAGTGCAAAATCAGGAAGGAGCTTGGGGAAGACACTGGGCTGGTACATGCAGGGAGGAGTGGGGTCTTGTGGGGCAGGGGGTGAGCCCCCAGTGCTAGCCTGAGTGTCTCCTAAGGAGGTGACAGCCAAATTTGATACAAGACAATGACAGTCCAGGGTACCCTGCTGAAGCTCCAAACAACAAAGGCACCTACAGGTCAACACCAAGGATAATTCAAATAAGATGCTACTTGCACTCAGACACTTTAGTTTTGTGGTGCTGGGGATGGAACCCAGAGTACTCCAACACTAGGCTACATCCCCAGTATCTCCCTAAATTGCCCAGGATGGCTTCGAAACTGCTATCTTCCTGCCTATATATTTAGGATTCCTGGCATGTGTCACTGCCTGGCTGACACCTTGTACATGGTTTATGAATAGATTCCAGTTCTAAAACTATTCTTCACCAACAATTCTCTCCAGCAGAAGAGAAATCCAACCTTTACTTTATAGATGGGTATCCTAAGACAGGGTTCACAGACACTATGAGGAAGCTAGGGTAACCTAGTCAAGTCATATCTTCTAATCATGACCTCTGACTTGTACCCTTACAATTTTTTTTTTTTTTTTTTTGGCTATGCAGTTCAGGCTGGCCTCTCACTATGAAGCCCTTTCCAAAATTCTCCCAAGAGTGAAATCTACCTGCATTGACCTTTTTTTCCTTGTCTCTCGAGGCAGAAGAGTTTTTACTTGATCCAAGAAGGAACTAAAGCCCAAAAAGGGGGAGGTGATTGGCCCAAGGCCACACTGTGTGAATGACAGGGCTGAGATGGGCCTAGAACCCAGGTCCTCCACTTACCTGAAGCACTGAGAGGTTGGTTTGTCCAGAAAGGCTCAGTTTCTCCTGCTCAGAGGGGTAGGCGTTGTAGCGGTGCAAGTACAGCCAGTCCCGGAGGATCTTCACTGACTCCTTGGGCAGGTTCCCCCTGCGCTTCCTCTTGCCCGCCAGGGACAGGAGACCTTCATCCTCACCTAGATCACTGTCAGACATGGTGCTTAGGGGCGAGGCCGGACCTCCAGTGAGCCTGGGACAAGGACACAGGGGAGAGGCATGTTACTATGGTGCACTGCCTCTCACCCTGTTCCTTGTCTCCAAACAGTACTACAGCCTGGGACACCAGAAATGCAGAGGTTGCGGTTCAAAGGCTTGGGCTATACACAATATCCTAAGCTAGAAGGGAAAGTCCAAAATGTCACCTTATCAAGGATGGCATGGGTAAGTGACTAATGAAATAAACAGCAGGTGGAACAGGACTAGACATAATTACAACTACCACTGATTAAGGTCTGTTTTCCATGTTCTTTACTATGTACAGAAGCTCCACATCTATCACCTCATTTAATTCTCACAAACTCCTGTAAGGGAGAAATTATTATTTTACTGATGAGGAAACTAGATTAAGAAAGTCATCAAAGGGACTATTATAGTTAACATGAAGTTGCCAAGTGATCCAGCGATTTCACTCCTATCTACCCCACTGAAGTATAAACCTGGGTGCACACAAGACTTTGAACACAAAAAATGCCCAGCATTATTTGTAGTTTCTTTCTTTTTTTGGGGGGGGTACTGGGGATTGAACTCAAGACTGCGCGATTGCAAGGCAGGTGCTTATGGCGCTGAGCTAAATCCCCAGCCCCAAATTTGTAGTTTCTACTTGGTAGTAGAAACAATTATCAGCAGATAATTAGAAAAGCAAAATCTGATCTATCTACATGAGAGACTATTGTTTAGCTATCAAAAGAGGTGAGTCCTAAAATCTGCTACAACATGGATGGATCTTGAAAACATTATGCTAAGTAAGAGAGACTAGTCACAAAAGACTACATTTTTTTTGTTTTTTGGAGACAGTCTCACTGTCTAACCCAGGCTGGCCTTAAACTTGCAGCAGCCTTCCTGCCTCAGCCTCCTGAGTGATGGGAATCACAGGTATGTGCTACCACGCTGGACAAGCCCACATGTTACACATTCCCACTTATAGTGGGACATCTAGAAGAGATGACTCCACAGACACATGGGAGGTTAGCAGTTAGTCAGGCCTGGGAGCACAGAAGTATGATAGCTGAAATACCTGGAGGTTTTTGAGGTAATTAAAAAGTGAAACAGGATAGTTACCAGTTTGACACCAGCCTGAAAAATTCAGGGTGATCCTGCCTCCAAATAAAAAGTAAAGGCCAGTACCATTTTGCTCACTGACATGTTTTTGTTATAGCTTTTTCTTTTTCTTTTTATCTTTGAATAAAATAGATTTAAAAAAAAAAAAAGTAAAGACCAGGTGCAGTAACACAGGCCTGTAATCCCAGCACTGAGGATATCTGGGAGGACAGTAAATACAAGGCCAGCCTGTACTAAATAGTGAGACTGTCTCAAAAAAAACAAACAAAAACAAAACCCAAAATGCAGGTATAGCTAGCTCAGTGGTAGAGAGCTTAACTAGCAAGTCCCTGGTCAGTCCCCAGTACCACACATACAAAACTCCTAAATTGACTGTAGTGATGGTTGTACATAGTTGAAAATATACCAAAACCACTGATGTGTATATTTTATTACTTATTGGTACTGGGGACTGAACCCTGGGCCTTGTGCATTCTAGGCAAGCACTCTACCACTGAGCTACATCCCCAGCCCCGACGTGTATACTTTAAATGGGCAAGTTTTATGGTGTCAGTTAAACCACAATAAAATTATTATTTGAAAAAGATCCCACCTCCAGGATAAGTTATCAAAGTAGGATTTGGATTCAGGTAACTTGCCTCCCCCCTCACACACCTTGTGGGCTCTACATTATCCTGCCTCCCAGGTGTCTGAGGCCCAAGAGGAGTCTGGAAACTCTATAATCACCACGGCCTTCAGCAACCCATGTAATATTTGCTGAGCATCAACTGTGTACCCTGCAGGAAAGAGCAGTGAGTCATTCCTCCTGGTTATTTCTTAGACCTTCTCCTTGACAGCCTGATCCCAGATTCAACCTCTCAAAATTCAGAAAGCAAGCAAGACTGGGCTCTGGTCCCTGCCCCGCCCTCCACTTGGTCGTGGTGACCCTGGGTAAACGTCCTCCCTCACCCGTCAAATGAAAGAACTTTTTTTCCCTAGATATGCCAACTCAGCTGCTCATCCCCTAAAGTTCCTAAAGCAAAGAAATTTACATTTTAAAAGCAAAAATTCCTGGCCTAGCTGATGCCAGAATCCATGGCTCCTCCCTTCTCAGCCTTTTAACAGCTCCCCAGCAGGCCGGGCCAACAGACTCTGGCATCTCCCAGGTTTTGTTTCCTCGACTTGGGCCTGATCCCAGATCTCTAGGCCGGTTAGGCCAGGCTTTCGAGGGAAGGGTCTACCCTCAGCCAGGCCACCTGGAGGTGAGGCAGGCACTGCTTAGAGGTGCCACTCCTCAGAGGCTCCACCAGCAGGCTGCATTCTGAGGTCAGACATTTCGAGCCACCAGGGCTGTTAGGATTTGGGCTCAGGGATGCAGCCCTGGAAGTCTGTGAAAAGTTTACTTTAGGTTATCTGTACAAATTCCACTCTGGCTGCCTGCTGGAAGCCAGTCTGCAGGGTTGGGCCCTGGGGATGACCCCTCGGTCTGCAAAATTGGATCTCGGTAATCTGCACCCCAGACCTGACTGCAGTCAGGCAGGTTTCCCATACATACACCCCATACTCGCACAACCTCACGCCAAGCAATTTTAACAGCGCACAAATAACTTGCCAGACTGTGATTTCCAGGGACAAGACAGACAAAACAGCTTAGAACCGCATGCCCCGTACCGACAACTGGGACCCATACAACTAGGCCAACTACTGCATCTGCCCACCCACGAACTCCAACCGACTTGCCCACCCACGATCTCCCTGAAAGGGGAAGTGCCGGACGTCATCACACAGCCACCAGTTCTGTGGCAGCAACCCTCCGACACATCGCCCCGCTCACTCTCCTACACACTCCCACGATGCCACCTGCAGCCACTCCCGCAGGAACTTTCTGACAACTGTCCTGGCTCGGCAGGCACTCCCCCGGGCTGCGCACTGGCGCTCGCATTCCCAGCAGTTCACACAAAGCGCGCAGCCTCCCCCGCGGCCCAGACCAAGCGAAGCACATGGCTCCCCGGGCGGCGAAGGGTCAGCCGGCGTATGGGGCGCCAGCACCCCGGCCCACCACCCCGGGTCGGAAAGCGCGCAGCAGCTCCCCAGTAAGCCTGCAATCTCGGGGAAGCGAAGGCTCTGGAAGAAAGAAAACTCACGTGTCTGTCCCAGGACAGGAAAAAGTTTGGGTCCCACCCCCCTTCCCTGCTGTTCTGAGCAGACTGACTCTTCGGGTCGCGGGGCCGGCGGAGCGTGCGCGCTCGGCTTTGTGCTTCCAACTCGGCCCGGAGGGGGAGGGAAGAGGAGGGGGCTGGGCTCCCACCTCCGCACCGCCCCCCCAGTCCTGCTCCCAGACTCCATGTTGGCCGCCCCCGGCCCCCGGGACCGCACGCCTCCCCCGCGGCAGGCTCTGCTCCCCCTCGTCGGCACCGAGGGTCCCCGCCGCACAAACTTTCTTCGGGTCGCCAGCCCCACGCGCCCCACCGCCTTGGCCCGCCCGGGAGTGACAGATGCCTCGGAGACAGACTTTCCTTTGTTCCAAAGGAAAGGGGAACTCGCGCGGGCTCCCCAGCCCTCCCTTCTCCCGGCCCTTCCCGCGGCCCCCACCCCCAGCTGTCACTCTGAGCTGCCCCCTCCTCGGTTCGGCCGCGGGGGGGGGGGCTAGCCGGCGGTTAGCAACGTGCACTTTTGAAACCAAACAAACCCGCCCCCCGCGCGCTCGCCCCTGTCCGGGGCACTGGCGGCCCTCTCCCAGGGTAGGATCCTAGGGAACTGGGCCCCCCAAAAGGGCCCCGAGTGAGCTTCCTCCGGGGGGGCTGGCGAGGCCCCCTCGCTGGCACTCTGCAGTCGGAGCTCACAGACACAACGGAGCTCACACACCCACCATCGCATTCGCCTGGACGACGCCCCCTCCCCCGCCGGGTCGCGAAAAAGAAACTTTCCAAGTTGTCCGCGCGCCCCCACCCCCATCTCCGCCCTTCGGGAGTCCCGCACTGACTTCTCCCGGCAGCTTTCGGGCCCACGCTGCCTCGAGCGGGGTGTGGGGCGTCCCGGCCGGGGGCGAGGGACGCTGGGGGCGCGCGCCGCGTACCTGCCGAGCCTGACACCCGCCTGACAGCTCGCGGCTGGAAAGCACCTCGCGGCCTGACGTCAGATCCCCTCTCCTCCCCTCAGCGCGCGCCTCGCCCTCCCCCACCGCCTGGAGGCAGAAAACAAACTTTGAGTGCAGCGCGGCCAGCTACGCCCACCCCCCGCGGGGAGGGCCAGCGGCGCTGGGGGCTCGGCCCCGCCCACCGAGGGAGGGGCGGGGCCGGCACCTCCTTCCTGCGCCCACCCCCCTCAGGAATGCCACATGGCCTCAAGCCGCGAGCGGTGGGACCTCTGCTTGCGCGGTCCGCTTGGGGGCAGGAAGTGGCCCTCTCCACCCCTCCGAGGGCGTTTCCGGAGCGCCTACTGTGTGCCTGTTGGTGGGGTGGGGCGTTGCGGAGGGAGCGAGAGATAGTGCCAGACTCGGCGTTAGTAAATTTGCTGCTAGCCGCACCCTTCGGCCGAAGCTGGGATGGCTCTCATAGCTTGGAGGGGAAACTGAGGGACACTTAGTCCTGAGACTTAACCTCCAGGTGGTAAGGGATAGCACAGGATACGATGGCTCTTCTGTCTAGGGCCCATGGAGTCGGGAAGAAGGCCATCTCCGACAAAACCCCAAGCGGGTATCCCAGTCACGCACTCGAGGGGCGGTCAGGGGTGCTAACTGGCAGCGCTTAGGGAGCGTTGATGACGCAGCTAGGCTGTGCCCGCGCTTCGTGGGCATCGTCCCGTGCAGCGCTCGGGTTATCGAGTAGGTGCTGGTTTACGCGGGAGCCTCAGAGAGGCTGTGCATCTGCTCTGGTCAGAGTCCACCAGTGTCATCTTCCCAGGTGCGTCTGACAGCGGAGCCCAAGCCTTCCCCTTGCTGGCTGGTCCTGGACAGAAGCAGAGAGTCAATTGGGAGCTCGTAGCGATCCTGGCTTTCCTCTTCTACCCACTAAGCCCAGCTCCAGGTTTTCCTTGGCCTCCTGCTGCCGGCCAGTACTTCCTTCTCTCTGCTCCACTTTTCTATGAACTACCTGGCAACGGATCCCCTAGCTGGCACAACAAAACTCAGACCTACCTAGGAAGGCCTTTCTGGCCCTGTTTCCTCATCTTGGCTTAGATAGCTAGGGTCTAATGCTTGGAAATCAGTAGCCTTGAATATAACTTTTGTTGTCTTTTTTTTGTTGTTGTTTTGAGACAGGGTCTTATCATATAGTCAAGGCTGGCCTTGAACTCATGATAGTCCTCTACTTCAGCCTCCCAAATGCTGGGATTATAAGTGAGCACCACCACACCCAGTTATTTTATTTATTTTATTTCATTTTTATTTTATTTTATTGGTATGGGGATCTAACTCACAACCAAGGCAGCACTTATGCCCCTGAGCTAAGTCCCCGGCCCAACCCAGTTCTTTAATGCTTGATTATTTTGTTGTTAAAGGCCAGGTTTTCTTATGTTACCTAAACTGGCCTTGAACTTCTGAGCTCTAGTGAGCCTTCTACCTCAGCCTCTCAAGTATAGGAGACCACAAGCACACCTGTGTGCCCAGTTCAGCTTTGGCCTTTTTGCTTTGTTTTTGAGACAGAGTTTTACTATGTAGCCCAGGCTGGCCTTAAACTCTGGATTCTCCATCCTCAGCCTCTTGTAATCTAGTGTTGGAAATATAGATGTGTACTGTGTCCTCATGGTCAGCTTTAGCTTTTGGTCTTAATTGCACTTCAGCAGCTGAGAACTATGGGAACAAAAGCCAATTTTTCCCCCCAAACTAACCAGTCAAGATGCTGATTAAATGACTTAAGGTTCACCTGGACTCCACACTAAGCAGCCTTCTTTACAAGTTGAGCAAACTCCTGTCCATCCAAAATGTCAGGGATCCTACCAGATACTCTTCATTGCACAGGTGGAGAAACTGAGGTCCAGGGTAGCAATCATAATTTCTTGGGCATGTCGTGCTGGGAGCACAACCGACTGAGAGAACAAGGGAGGCCTGGGCAGTACTAGGTAAGAAAGATAGAACCAACTGGGCCCTGGTTACTGGGGCATCCCATGTATGGGACAAGGGCCTTCAGGAAACTAGGGGCATCACCAAGCAAGGAAGAGTCGTAACTCTGTCTCTGGGTGCTGAAGGAATCAGCACTAGGTGTTGCACTCCTGTCCTGAAAGCCACACTGCCAGTCAGGCGTGGTGGCTCAGGCCTGCAATCCCAGCACTTGGGAGGTTGAGGCAGGAGGATCGTTGGGAGTTCAAGACCAGTCTGGGCTACAAAGTGAGCGCAAGGCCTACCCGAGCTGCATAGAGAGACCCTGTCTCAACCCCTGCCTCCCCGCCAGAAAAGCCAGACTGTCATTTTGGGGCACTTACTGGGTATCTGGTTAGAGCCCAGAGACCCACAAATCCCACCATTGGCAGACCCCTAGGCTAGTCTTCCCAAGTCCCTTCTCAGTGGAGAAATGGAAGTGACTAAATCTTGGAACCCTCCCCACCCCACAGGTGGGGAATGTGGGGTGGAAGGTGAAGGAGGCCGATCATGTGTCTGGATTTCTCACTGTCAGTTACCCCTAAATCTCAGACTTTGAGAATGATCTTGTCACATTGCTCAGCTAGTAAGTATCAGAATTTAAAATGTATGCATATTTTTAGTCAGTAATTCTACTTTTAGGGGTATAGTGAGAAATGAGTTTCATCACAAAGATAAATGCTTATATGAGATTATTCTTTACCACCTTGTTCATTCTGGAAAACTGCAAATAACTACTGCTCAGTGGGAGCCGTCTGGTTATAGCAACTCTGGTGTCTCCCCACATAGGGCTCTAGTAACGGGATAAATCTGTAACCCGTAAGTGGGGTGGGGGTAGCCGAGGTATACTGACAGTTTCAACTAGAAAGGTCTTGGGGGCTACTTGATGACAACTTTCATGGAAAAACTTTTGCCAACTGATCTGTTGTTTTTGTTTTGAGATACAGTTCAGGCTGGCTTTGTATTCCTGAGTTTAAATGATCCTCCTTCCCTTAGTCTTCAAACAGCAAGGACTACAGGTATGAGCCACCATGGCCAGTGGTTTAAGTTAATTTTTCATCTTTTTCCCATCCACTGTTTTGTCTAGATGAGACACAGGGCTCTCCTGTTGCAGACTGGTCTCTAACTCAAGGGCTCAAGTGATTTCTGTTTCAGCCTCCTAAGTAGGTAGGACTACTGGTGTTTGTCACTTCTCTAGACTCTCTCTCTTTGTGTGTGTGTGTGTGTGTGTGTGTGTTTATGTAGTATCAGGACTCAAACTCAGGGCCTCATACTTGCCAGGCAGGCACTGTGCTGCTAAGCTACATCCCTGGCTCCTCTGCTTTGTTTTTCTTTGTTTTTTACGACATGGTCTGAACTACATACAGTTCATCATAGCTTTCAAACTTGCAGCAATCCACCTGCTTCAGCTTCCCAAGTGCTGAAATTACAGGTGTGTGCCACTGTGCCAGGCTTCTTATTCAATTTTGACATGCTTCTTTTCTAAATTAAAAAACACAAAAAACTTGTAGGCTGTGGCTGTAGCTCAACAGTAGGGTGCTTGTCTAGCATGCATGAGGCTCTGGGTTTGATCCTTAACACCACTCTTGCATGAATATAACTGTGGCAAGAAATCCCTCTCCTTTTTTCATCACATAATAAAGAATCTGTGTCCCTGAGAGAAGAGACCTGCCTGATAATCAGGCTGGGGTTCTGACCTCTGGGGAACATTTGGGGTGAAGTGAGGAGAGACGAAAATGGTATCCAAGCCAGACCTCGTTGCCTAGGTCATCTGCTGTGAGGCATTGTGCCAGTAGTACAGTTTCTAGAATTATTGGTGCATATAGGTGCAAATGAATGTGATATGAGTTTAATTTTTGTTTGAAACCAGGCTCAATATGTAGTTCAGGCTGACCTTAAACTCATGATCCTCCTGACTGCTTCTTGAGGCCTGAGATTACAGGTGTGTGTCACTGCACCTCACTGAGTCTACCTTCACTAAAAACAAAACAAAGCAGCTAGCTGACTCCCTTTTTATGGAAGAGGATTCACGACTGCCAAGATGAGCCAAGTCTAGGCCTCAACACAAAGGATATGGGTAAGAAAAAAAGGAGATGGTGCTAGGGTAGGGGTAGAGAGGAGTGTGTCCAGCAAAGGCTAGGACAAACAAGTGGCAGGAAACAGCTGGGGGTGGTCACCTTAAAAAATGGGAAGAACCTGGATTTGGCATTGCAGGCCACAAGATGTCCTGGGCAAGTTCCTGGGACAGTGGCTAAGGAGTTTTGAGAAGAGCCTGGAGTTGGGGTAATTAGGTGACTGTGCCAGGTCATGGAAATGCAGCTTCTGTAGACCTGCCAGGGGACAGGGATCTATGGCTCTCCTGTAGGGTTCTACAGTGTCATCCATGTGGATTTTCACTTAGCAATATCATCGTCCCTCAGAGTCTTCTGCTAGCTTCTCTGTCAACCATAATTGGTTGGTTTTCTCCAAGGTGGTAGATATTTACCTATTTAATTGATTAATCAATCTCTCCCCACCTGCCTGCCTTTTTTTTTTTTTTTTTTTGAGCTGGGGATTGAACAATTCAACGAAGGCCTTTATATGTGCTAAGCAAGTGCTTCACCACTAGGCTACACCCGCACTGCGCTTACTTTTGAGGGCCTGCCTTGGCATATTGAACTTGAGGCTGGAGCCCCCCTGCCTAGGTCATCTCCAAGGCTGTGGGCGTCTGTACCATGTGGTGGGAAGGGTGTGGCACTCAGGATTGGGGTGAGTACTTAGGTGATTGAAACAGATCTGCCAAATGTATTGAACCTGTTTTCTCACCTGTGAAAAACCTCAGGCTTTGGCGAGAGACAGAATAGCCATGGAAACTGTTTGTGAACAATGTTAACGGCTTGTGGAACCACAGGTAGGAGTCTCCTATTACTGCAGCTGTGCCTCTGTTAACTGTGTGGCTTTGAACTGTAGCCTCACCGGACTCTTGGCTTTCCTTCTTCATTTGAGAAAAGCATTTGAACATGATTAAAGCTAAAGGCTTTTTTCCTCCTTTGACATCTGCCATCTGAGGCTTAAATGTTTTTGAAAGATTCTTGTGTATGTATTCTATATGTTAAAAATGCACATACTTATTTACATGTATGTATGTGTGTGCCTGTCTACTCACAGCTCAGGCAACTCTGGCGTTTGTTTGTTTTGCAGTACTGGAGATTGAACCCAGGCCCTTTACACTGAGCTGTGTCCCTAGTCTTTTTCTTTTTCTTTTTTTTTTTTTTTTTTTGAGACAAGAGTCTTGCTAAGTTACTAAGTTACTCAGGCTAGGCTTGAACTTTTGATCCTCCTGCCTTAACCCAGAGTGCTGGGGATTACAGGCATGCATTACCATACTGGGCTTACCCTTTTTTACTTCATATTTGAATGTAACCTAATGATTACATTCATTGTGGGGAGTTGGTATATGTACATAACACATGTTCATTCTTGCTGCCCCTCCCCCATTTCTTGATTCTGCTTCCCATTTGCAAAAGGTCTGTCTCCCTATTTCCTATCATCTGTCTTTCGTTTTCCTTTTCAAATTGTTTAAACCTTGGATTTCTCACATAAGAGAAACCATGTGATATTTACACTTGTGTCTAATTTACTTCAGTTAACATTATTACAAGGTACATCCATTTTCCTACAAATGACTCAGATTTATTCTTCTTTATGGTAGACTAGTACTCCATTGTATATAAATACATTTTCTTTATCCATGCATCTGTTGATAGACATACACTAGAGCTTTAGCTATTATGAATTGTGCTGCTATAAACATGGGTGTGCATATATTGCTATAATATAATGTCTTTAACTCTTTTGGGAAGATACTTAGAGAATATCTGGAACAAATGGAATTTCTAGTTTTTTGAGAAATCTCTATACTGATTTCCATAGTGATTGTAACAGTTTACATTCCTCCAGCAATGTAGAATTCTCAAGATGTCATAACTGCAGTTGTTATTACAGTATTTGATTCTGGAAGATAGCCATTCTTTCTGGAGTAAGGTAGAATCTTGTTTTAATTTAGATTTCTCTAGTGACTGGAGTTGTTAAACTTTTTTTTTTTTTTGGTACCGGGGATTGAACTCACAGCTTCACACTTGGAAGGCAGGTGCTTATGCCACTGAGCTAAATCCCCAGCCCTAAACTTTTTTTTTCATATATTGTCCACTTTTACTATTTCTGAGAAATACCTTATAATTGCCCATGTTTTGACTGGGTCTTTTAATTTGGAGGATATGAGTTTTTTTTTTAATTTTTTTGTCCTACCCCAGGATTTGATTTTTTGAATTCCTTTATAGCATTCGAGATATGTTTGAAAAGTAGCTGGTATCAATTTTTTCCTATTGTGAAGGATGTCTCTTCACTCTGATTGCTTTCTTTGCTGTGCAGAAGCTTTTTAATTTGATGTCATCCCAATTGTTGATTGCTGGGGTTATTTCTTGTACAGGTGGGATTCTGTTCAGCAAGTTAGATCTTTGAGTCATTTTTATTTCAGTTTAGTACATGGTAGGGGAGAAGGGTCCAGCTTTAGTCATCTTCATGTGGATAGCCAGTTTTCGTAGCACCATTTGCTGAAGAGGCTGTCTTTCCTCCTGTATGTTTTTGACCCATTTGTCAAAGATCAGATAGCTGAATGTGTTTGGTGGTTGTTTCTGCATCCGCTCTTTTGTTCCATCAATCCACATGTCTTGTTTTTGTGCCAGTACCACACTGCTTTTATTATTCTAGTTTTGTAATATAACTTGAAGTTCAGAATTGTGATAACGTCCTGCTTTTTTTTTTTTTTTTTTTTTTTTTGT